>VIAB01042305.1:0-21001 GCA_009801035.1 Oophaga pumilio
GCTTCTGCTCAGAACTCATTTCCAGCCTATTCACAACAGAGCTGGACCGCAGAGTGAAGGCAAAAGGGCCAACAAGGATCTCTGGGAACTCCTTCAAGATTGTTGGAAGACCATTTCCGGTGACTACCTCTTGAAGCTCATCAAGAGAATGCCAAGAGTGTGCAAAGCACTCATCAAAGCAAAAGGTGGCTACTTTGAAGAACCTAGAATATAAGACATAATTTCAGTTGTTATACACTTTTTTGTTAGGTATATAATTCCACATGTGTTAATTCGTAGTTTTGATGCCTTCAGTGTGAATGTACAATTTTCATAGTCATGAAAATACAGAAAAATCTTTATATGAGAAGGTGTATCCAAACTTTTGGTCTGTACTGTATGTAAACTTTTAAGCACAACTGTACATTAGTTTGATTGAAGAGGTATTAGATGTAATGACCCCCAACAATTGCAATAATTCAGAGAAAAATGCTTAGAGACAACCAATCTGTCAGCTCTTCCTGGCTTTCTTCAGAGAGACCGCCTTGTTCTTCCCATTATTTGCCATGTCACCAGAAAAGACCTAAAAGACAACAACAGTATAGAAAGCAATCAGTTCTTTCTTAGCCCCATTTCCTCTGCTTTCTAGCGATAAGCTTGGGAACAGTGGTTGGACCCCTACTAATCAGACATTGACCCACAATTCCTGCTCCGAAGGGCAAAACCAGGAGTTGCAGCCCACATCATTGTGGCCAAAGGCTTCACAATGTAATGGAAAAATGATGAGGCCATTGACCACCAATTTATTGGGTTTTTTGGCCCCCTTACACCCAGCTGTCTGAGTGGTAAATCCTATCGGTATGTGCACACAACATCCTTTCCAGGAAAGAAAACCTGCTGAGCTTTTCAAACAGAAACCTCTTTATTTTCCTTTTTTTTCTGTCTTTTTAGTAGGGTTTTTTATACTTTCCTCAGCTCCTTTTTATCATTTTAGCCAGGCGTTTTTATTTTGAGTGCTTTTCCAACATTGTTGTAGCAAAACTGGTATTTTCTGCCCTTTTTTTCCATCCGTTATGAGGGAAACTCTAGCGTTTTTTCGTGCAAAAATATTGGTAAAACCTTCATAAAGACACTAATGCGTGTTCCGAGCATCTTTAGAGCCTTCCCATTGACTCCTATAGTGCATCTTCAGGTTGGAAAATGTGCGAAGAATGGTCAGGTCACTTATTTTAACAACTTTGCATCTTTGGAAACCTAAAGCGGTTTAAAGACACTCAAAAGATCAAACATATGAGTTGCAAAAAGCAAGGACACTTTTTCAGGAGGTATTGGTAGTGGACCCGCCTAAGAAAACGTTGTGTTCACATAACGGTTCTTCCTTACTCAAGGCTTCTATTCTATTAATTCAAAAACTGTCTAATCTAGTTTAGGGATTAGGTGTATTTCTCATAAGAGAGGTATGAGATAGTTTTCTCTCCTTCTTCAACAGAGCTAATTTGCACAAGTTCCTCGCATGGAGAATTGCCAATGGGACTCCATACTCGCTTTAATGAGAACCAGTGCCTCCTCAAAGCTTGTTGGAAAAGTTGCATCTTATAGACAGTGCCATGTCAAGGGTCACTTAACTCTTCTGCATATGCGTCTATAAGACCAAGATTAGATTGAGACATTTTGCAGCTAATTAATTTTAACTACTGAGTGACAGTGACTGTCCACAAGAATGCAAGCAATTCAATGCTTTAATTCGGAATACCGTTTTTGTTCAATAGTTAAAATCAATTAGTAGAGTTACAAAACGTCTCTGTGTATTCCAGACGTCACAAACACATTATGCTCGATTTAGCAATTTGTAAAACCTAGTAATTAGAAGATGTCCACCTGGAATCTCCTCAATCCAAAGTGATCAACTGCCACACTAGAAGTAGCCGTGGAGCGTACCTACAGTTATCCTAGACGCCTCGTCACAGCCGGAGAGATAACTACACCTAAAGGCAGAAAGATGAAAGCTATCTGCCCCAGAGCAGAACCCCCAAAGAAATAGGAAACCCCAAACATGTAATGGCGGTTAGACAAGAAGAAAATACGGACACAGACAGAAAATAGAATGAGCAAACGCTGGGGCCCAATCTGTCTGGATAGAAAAGTATAGGAAAGAATTCTGACTGCAACCCAAAAAAACCCTGACAAAAATACCAACACTTCTGATTAACAAAAAACCTGAGATCACACGATCTCTACCACCTAAATCAGATCTCTGGTGTAACACACAGCAATTCAGCAAACAAAAAGTGACAAAGGAACAGAGCAAAAGTGCAAATACAAAATGAGCACAATTGCAGCGCCAGACCCCAAAAGGGGACCAGGCTGAAGTCCACTGCAAGCAGCAAACCAACAAAGAAAATCCAACCAGAGGAAAAAAAACAGAAAATCACTTATCTGAATGAGAGCAGGAATGCAAACTGAGCTCCAAGCAAGACAGGAAGAACAATTGATTACCGGCAAGGCTGAAGTTGAGTTCAGGTCACTTATATCAGACCATTCAGAGCCAGCTGAAGGCCATTCGGCAATTAGTTCATTACCCTCAGCAACCACCGGAGGGAGCTCCAGCTCAGAAGTCGCCTCCAGATTATTCACAACAGCTGTGTCAGCGGTGTCCTGAGTCCAACAGCGATGGGGTTACTGTCCCTTCCTTCAAACATATAAGCAATCTAGAGGAAGTGAGCGGCCAGCCGCAGCTCTGACTTCTTCTTTATTACTTATGCGTCCGAAGGAGGAGACTGTGACTCCAACTCTGATTGGGTGCTGGGCTCATGTGACGTAACAACCTCACATGAGCCCCAAAATGCGAGTGCTGACACTGCTGGAACAGCGCCAACATGGGAGATGATTATGAGTGTTTTTATTTTAACGGGACAAACATTCAGAGTGAGAAGGGGTTGTCCTAGTAGTGGAATACCTATTGAGCCTCTTCCATTATATGGCACCATATTATTCAGAGGATGCATGGCACAGTGGTACTGGTATAAATCCATGTGCATGAGTACAGTAATCCTCTACTCTATCTTCAATGCACTTGGTATTTTTTTCACCTTTCTATAAGTTATTGATCACTGGAGGTCCAACGAATGGGACTTACACTAATTCTAAGAACTGAGCTCTTCTGAGTCCCATGAAGCAGAGGTCATCACCGCTCATCAGATATTTGTAGCAGTCCCATTGACGGTGAACAGAAATTTGACCCACATGCTGGACCTCCACTTCGTTCAGAGAAGGCTCTGCACAGCTTCATTTTGGAATCGGTGATCAGTGGTCTTCAGCAATCCGTGATAACTGGATATTATATGAAATAATAACTTAGCAAAAACCCTTTGTTGTTTAACCTTTTCCAAAACTTACTGATCATTGAGAGCCCCCACTGATGGACCCCAACCAATCCCAAGAACTGTGCTTTCCTGAGTCCCATGACCCAGGGGTTGTCTCCACTCCTCAGCTATCTCTAGAAATCCCATAGACAGTGAACAAAGACATAACGCATGTGCTTGACCTCCACTTTGTTCAGAGAAGGCTCATTCTTGGGATCAGTGGTCTCCCAGCGATCAGTGGTAACTAGATAGGAGATGAAATATTAACTTGGTAAAAACCCTTTGTTGGGATTGTTTCCAGTTGGCAATTATGTATTGAGCCTGACAACTCCTTGAGGCTTCTTCTATGTGACTTTTCGCACTGTAAGGAATAATAGCCTGCAATACAATTGTGAAAACCTAATTTTTTGCCAAAATCTTACAGGGCATCAATGAATTATGCAGCTCATAGAGGGATAATGTCCATAGTTCATGTGGACAGAGCGACATAAATCCATACATTGCGTATTTATTCATGTGGAGATTTTCCCACCAGCCGAATTGTGACCCAAGATACCTCATTTGCTTTAACTTCAAATTGATATTTTATTGTTTTATGATAAAGACTCTAGTCCCGCTCCTTTACAATAGCAATAAATCCAATTCAAGCGTCCTGGTGTTTTCAGCTGTGTCACAAGTACACAAAGCGTCAGTCTGAATGAGATAACTTTATGGTCACAGAGGTTTGTTCCCGTCTGCGAGGCAGATGATGCAAGAATATAAAGCGATCTTTATTTCTGCTCGATATAATCTGGGAAAAGGATTCTAGGTGTGAGTGATGGCCTCTCACTCATTATACGGCAGTAAAAAGGTTATCCGGCCTTGCAGCGCTGCGGACACTCTGTCTGGAGTTGGTTTTGTGTCATCTGTTTTGTTAACTGTTTGAAGAATAAAATAAATCGTTGACCTAAAATTGCCTGGAATAAAAGTTTTCTCTGGACCGAATCATCTCAACTACTGTAGATGTCACAGGTAGAGTCAACAAGGACATGGAGGTCTACCGGTAGATATAAGACACTATTGTTACTACTTGGCAGATTCTTTTCTGCTTAAATCAATTTTCTGTCTTTGGTGACAGATAAATCCTGCAAATCTTAATAATTTAAAAAATTCTCAAAGTCCACTTGAGTCATCAGGATTCAGCCAATTTTGGAAGACTTGGTGACTATCAAGTATGCTTGGAGGCCACCACCCAATTCTGCACAACAGATGATGTCAGGAGAAGAAACAATGGAGAGATGAGGTTCACTGTGCTACTAAAGATATCAGTAGATGAAACCAGCAAATACCGGTGGATAAAAACAGGAGACCAAGGCTATTGCTGTGCAGTTTATTGCCAATGGTGGTTTGTCCTTACGAAGACGTTTGTCAACTTTGAAACGCGTTGACAATATACCACATAGAAATATCCTTGGTGTCCTGGTTTCTTCTACTGGTATCTTGGTAGCTCAATGAACACCATCTCTTCCATTGTTTCTTCTCCTTGGATAAACTAGTGGGTCTACAGAAGCTGACATTTTCAAGCTGTTTGAGTTGTGCTTCACACAAATCCACCAGGTGAGCAATTCCCACACCCTGATTTCCCTTAAACACTGGATAGATAAGACCCTATTGTACTACTGTTTTTCCAGCTTTTCTTCAGCAGCAGATTGTGTGGGAGGAGATAAGGGTCAGACAGTTTATAGCACCCAATCCCAATACTTTTTTACTTAGGGCCCCGTCACACATAGCGACACACCACGATATGCACTTGTCAGGATCGCTGGTGTGTCGCTACATGATCGCTGGTGAGCTGCCAAACAGGCAGCTCAGACAGCGATCAGGACAGGTAACGTCGCTTAGTTACCCGCAGTGTGCATTTGATACCAGCCCGCTGGTGCAGGGAGCTGGTAACCAAGGTACACATCGGGTTTCCAGGCGCTGCCCGGCGCCTGGAAACCCAATGTGTACCTTGGTTACCAGCTGATCGCTGGTCTCCTGCCTGCCACACGCAACGATGCATGCTGGCCAGCGAGAGACCAACGATCAAAAAAATGTCCAGGACATTCAACGACGATCAGCAAGTGATACCCAGCAGGGGGGCTGAACATCACTGCATGTCACACACAGAGATATCGCTGAGGAGATCACAGTTGCGTTACAAAACTAGTGACTCAGCAGCGATCTCACTAGCGAGATCGCTGTGTGTGACGGGGGCTTTATGCTGGGTGAGCCACCACCAGAGATGACTGTCAGCAGCTTACTCTACTACTTCCATTAACAACACTTGAACGACTTGAAGCCAAAAGGCTTTTCTCAGAAGGAGTTTCTTTTGCCCATAAGAACTGACAATCAAAATGTCAAGAAGTTAGAAAAACGCCTGAAACTTCTACAGGTTTGGAGATATGATTGAGAAATGGTTTGCTTGCCTTACAGTTGAGAACTCCAACCTCCTCTCGTATTCTATAACTTCATCCCGCTAAGGGGGAAGACGAATACTACAAAGTCCTACATTTACTCTACTTCCCTTTATATTACATTTTGAAATTTAAAAATAACGTCCAGAAAATCTAGAAAGCTTAAGATCTGCAGTCTTGCTGGAAAATCTACAGACTTCTAAGACTAAAAAGAGCCACTGTCTGGGTGGTTTCACAATACATTTCTCAGATCAAAAAGCTCCAGTGCTGTTGAACCTCTACAGCTCCATCTCTAACGAATGTCCTTTAAGGGGCCTTTACACATAGCGATATCGCCAGCAATATCGCTAAAGCATCACCGATTTGGTGACGCAGCAGCGATATTGCTAGCGATATCGCTATGTGTGATACTTACCTCTGTCCGGCTCCCCCGCTGTCTTTCGCTGATCGCGTGAGATCGTGCAGCACCATTTATCGTCAGGCACTTCCTGCTGGGCTTCCTGCTGGCACCTACGAGCGACGTGTGGAAACGGGCAGGAGGACGTCAGGATCGCCGCTTCTGAAAGGTAAGTAACGACCGCTGCTGCGTCGCTAAGTCGCTGTGAGATTTGCCTGTGTGGCAGCTCACTAGCGACCATTTAGCGATGCACCAGCGATCCTGACCGGGTCGTATCGTGGTTGGGATCGCTGGTGTAACGCTAAATGTAAAAGGCCCTTTAGAGTATATGCACATGACGTCTTTTCCAGGCAGGCAAATCCGTCGTGTTTTTAAAGCGGAAGACACCTCAGGACATTTCCTGAGGTGTCTTCCTCTTGAAAAACACAACGGATTTGTTTGCCTGAAGTGTCTTATTACGCATTTTTTGTCATCTCCTGAGCACTTTTTATAAGTTTTTAGATGCCCTTGTGTTTTCTTTTAGTGTTCTACCAGACTTGTTTTTTTTGTGGTGTCTTTATTACTGCCATTTTCCAGAAGTTTTTTTGGCTTTTGTTTTCTGAAGGATCATTTTTAGCATTTTGTTTAGTCATTTCCTGGGCAACATTTTGACATTTTTGGCCAAGCACTTTTTTTAGCATTCTTTCTTTTAGTGTTTTTGTGACATCTTTTTCACTGGCGATTTCTAGACAATTTTTTTACTCCATTCAACAATGAATAGATAGCCAACTGTTTTTTCAGCAAAAGCATTGGCAAAACCTTCAAGATGCCTGGTCCTCTTCCAAGCATCTTTTTAGCCTTCTCATTGACTTATATTGTAAAGCACAGAGTGTCTTTAGAACAGAAGATGAAGGAAGAATAGCCAGGTCGCTTGTAACAACTTGGTGTCTTTGGAAACCTGAAGAAGTAAAAAGACGCCTAAAAGCCTGAACTTATGAGCAACTGACGAGGAGCTAGACCCCAAAATCAACTGTATACTGTACAGTTAGTCGTGTTTTCCTTTCGGAGAAAGATCCTCTTATCTCCTGCCCAATTCATATTGGAAGACGATCCCCATGAGTATCAACAAAAAAATAGTACCATCAGGATGATGTGGCCTTCCATATTTTGACTGGACAAACCTGGTCTGTTAGAATGAATTCCTTAAAGGGTTTTTCTCATCTTAGGAATACAAATCACTGGAACCTGCATCTATCTCAGTAATGGAGCCTGTCGTGTGTCACCATTAGTGGAGAGAGGTGGCTGTGCATGTTTGGCTCTCTCCATTCACTTGTAGGTGAGTTCCAAAAATTGTCAAGTGGCAATTTTTGGAACTTCATAGCATATTAATAAAGAGATTTATGCATGAATGGCCACCTCTCCAATCCTGGACCAATGAGGACCCATTAATGAGATAGATGTAGATGTAGCCTCCAGCTATCATACATTTATGTCATATCCTGCACCTTGGGGATACCCTGGTAAAATTGTACTTGACAACCTCAATTTCAGTCATAAAGTCATAGTCTTGCACGCTGGGGGTCCTGGGATCAAATCTCACAATGGACAACATCTCCAAGGAGTTTGTCGGGGTTTCCTTAAGGTTCTCCGGTCTCCTCCTACGCTCCAAAGACATCCTTCTAGGGAATGTAGATTGTTAGCCTCAATGGGGACAGTGATAATGGCATCTGTAAAGCATGATAATGTCTTTTCATACTCCATTGTTTTGTATGACATTATCTTAGGATAATGCATCTTACTGCAGGACAGAAAAAAAATAGTTTTTATGATTGACCTCTGCTTTGATTCTGCTACACCCGGTCCCAGTTCTGGCCCCTCACCTGCTCCTGCTCCCGGGGCTGTCTCTGTACCTCTGTGAAGTCCCTGTTAGGATCTTCTCTCTCTGTCTGTCCCTCGGCGTCCTACTGCTGCTGCTCTGTTATGATTTGGTAGCTGAGGAGAGCAGGCAAAAAAGGAAATACACCAGAGCAGTTGGAAACTATGAGATTGCAGTACCCTGACTAACCACCACAACTAGAGGCAGCCGTGGAGCGTTCCTACGTTGGTCCTAGACGCCTCGTCACAGCCTGAGAAACTAACTACACCTAAAGATAGAAAGAGGAAAGCTATCTGCCCCGGAGCAGATCCCCAAAGAACATAGAAAGCCCCCAAACCTGTAATGGCGGTTAGACAAGAAGAAATACTGACACAGACAGAAAATAGTATGAGCAAACGTTGGGGCCCAAACTTACTAAATAGAAAAGATAGGAAGGGCACTTACTGCAATCCCAAAAAACCCTGAAAAGCACCAACTCTACTAATTTCAAAAACACCTGAGATCACACGACCTCTACCACCTAAATTAGTTCTCTGGTGTAACCAAAAACAAAACAGCAGCCACTGAAAAAACTGGAAAAAGCAAATGTACAAACATCAGTGGCTGAACTGAACTGAGAGGCAAAAGCCCCCAGAGGGGACCCTGAAGGCCCCCACAGAAGTGCAGGACAAAATGCAAAAATCAAGCACAAAAACAAAAAGAAGAAAATGTCTTATCTGTTAGCAGGAGATTCAGACACGACACAGCAGGCTACCAAGGAAACAGGAATCAAGGATTGAGACCAGAACAATTGATCACCGGCAACCCTGATGGGAAGGTGACTCCCTTATATAAGACCAGTCAGTAACACCTGATTCCCAATCCTCACAATCTTCACTGGACAGTCCAGTACCGTTTGTAACCACCAGAGGGAGCTTCTGCTCAGAACTCATTTCCAGCCTATTCACAACACTGCTCTCTCCTCTACTTCCTGGCACGCTGCCATGAGGCCTCCAGTGAGAATGCTTAGGACGCGAGCGCACTTCCCTCTGGTCTCTTAAAGGGACAGCGCGCATTTCTTTAAAATATCAATTAACCAATGGCAGCGCACTGATTATTATTTCTGGCCACTCCACCATAGGGGGAGTGCCGGAGCAATGAGTATCTATTCTTGCTAAACCTGGTTCTGTCCTTGCTCTGTCTGCGCTGTTATAGCATTTCGTTTGGCACTCTGCTTATACTATTTGTTTCCACAGAATATCAGTGACCTGTTGTTCGGCTATCCTAGACGACATCTGTACCTATACATTCAGTGACATCCCGTTCTGCCACTCGCCGTTCAAGCCTCTGGACAAAGCTAAAGTTGCTGGAGCCAGCTTCTTACCATCTAGCCGGAACCTGACGATTTTCGCCAGAGCCAGATTCACCTCCTCCACAATATCTGTAATACCTGTTTACCCGTTTGTCCCGCTGGGACATCTGCCACATGTCCGGGGTCTAACTGGAGGCAGCACCTGTGTCCCCCAGGTATTCCATTCTGGTTCTGTTTGAGGGACCTTACTACGGATACCTGGGGCTCACTAGTTACGCCCCCTTCGGAGCTCCCAGACCGAGGTCTCGAGGTTCCACTCAAAAAATAAAATACGAATGTGAACTTCATCACCTGTGCCTCTGCTTCCATTCGTTACAGATTCATTACCAACCTGAACGCCTCCATGAGTGAATGACTGACTTTCCTAAGAGAAGAAATATTAACATTTTCACACCTTTTAGCAGAAGAACTCATTGCAATCTATTTTTTTGCTGCCTAGTACTAATGTCAGGAATGTATGAGTATAAAATCCACTGTGCTTCCTCATACTATGTGATGGCATTTTATTCCAAGAGATTGCAGAAAAGTGCAGTTTGCAGAGTCTCTCTATTTTAGTCAGAGAGCACATGGGGGTTATATGGCACTCCGCATCAGTCACAGGGCAGATTTCACATTTCTATATAGCATTGCATTACAAAGAGGAAATGTACAGAGAGAGAACTACATTAGTCAAGTGGAGAAAGGAAAAGAAAAGGAAGAGATACTTTACAGCAATTTAGAATCTTGCATAGAAACCGCCACCAGACTTGAAGGGTTAAACTAGAAGGCTGACTGCAAAAAAATATATACAGTATATATTACCTATGACATTGCAAAAGAAAAAAAAAAGAAAGATTTTCTCTCCAAGAGCAGCTATTAAAAAAAAATCTGTTTTGGCTGTTCTAACCCTGTGTAATCACCTGTTTTCAGTGGGCGTTGATGAAATCCTAAAGTTCAAGCCATATTCACAATAGGAACCCAACTGATAACCATTAAGATCAAAATTCACGCCAACATCAGAAAACAGGAGGAATCCGGAAAACAACAGAAGCAATGCCTATCACAAATCAGGTAGCACTAGTTGACCGGCAGTAGAAGTCAGACACTCAGGGGATTAAATAGCAGACAGCCTTTCCGAAGGCTCTCAGAAAGGAGCAATCAAAACCAGACAATTAACCCCGTAGTTCCTGATCTTCAGGAATAAAACAGAACTGGTGATGTCAAGTATCACCAGAAACAAAGGCGCTGCGCCACCTAACGGCCGAAGCAGGAACAGGCACAGATGTTATATCAGCATTCTGACACTAGGGGTGGCACTGACAGCAGAACAGATGTTGGTGACGTCATCGCTGGGCGACTGCTCACTTCACTGCACATGAGGTCTACTTAGACACGGAACATAGCGCTGCAATCTGGCCAACTTCAGTTTCCAGTCCACTCTTCTGATGCTACAGAGGGAAAATTGCCAATTAACCCTTGGATGCCTTTCTCAATTTTACACTGGATTTTGTGAGCACTTATCTGTTTCAGTTCTCTGTCTGATCCCCGAACTTGACCACAGCTGTACCCTGACTATGACTACTCGCTTCACCGGCCAGAAGCTTTTTTATGGATGCAACCCATGGTCCCCTGCAGTGAAGGCCAGATAGGGATAAGAAGGTAAAAATCAAGTTGTCTTTGGGACCTACTAAGTGAAGAGGGTAGTTGCAAGTCTGGCCGTGGAAGTTCTCTTGAGTTAACAGTTTCATTACAGGGATTAGTATGTTTTTGCCTTTTGTCAGAAAAGTCCAAGGTCCATTTACAATGCAAATAAGTAGCTCCCTTGCCAAGAGTGGTATGATTGATTTTGATCCTTTGTAGATAAAAAACATCATACAAATAAACACAACTGACCAATGAGTTACGTATTCAGATTTGAGACAAGTGCAAAAGGAAAAATTAATGCAAGCGTACTCTACAGAAGGATGGAAGCACTATGAGATCACATTAATTACCAATGTTTTTGACAGCTACCGTTATGGAAAAGCAAATATAATGTCAGTAAAGAACAAAGCATAACCCAGTAATGACATTTATTGTCATGCATCATGTACTTGAATATGTAATACGACAGATAAGAAATGTGTCCCATAAGATCAAGAAAAACACAAATAATTTAGTCACCCGATACATACTCAAGTCATTGTCATTTGTGGATTTTGCTACCCAAACTATGCCAACAAATATATACATAGTCGTGACTCGTTTTCATAAGTGTCTATAATATATCACAAATTATCATATGAAATGTAGCAGTACGTTGCAAGTTTGCAAATAAAACATGATGCCCAACCCAGGAAATGAAGAGAAGAAAAGATAAAAAAGCCACATGTCAATGGAGATCAACCTGTAATCCTGCAGTCTGGAGCAGGAGTCATAAGCTTGGGCAATCTTTAGCCAGACTCATAAAATGATTAATTTAATGTTACGCTCGCAGGTGGCGCACTTGGTTCGTGGACCTACTGTGCTACGAGGCTGGGCTTGACAAGGAGGGGCATAGCTAAGCTGCTCCTAGGCAGTCCCCGATACAGCAGCTGCTGACCCCATGGGTCAGATACGCTAACACGTACTGGGCTCAGAGTACTTGGCAAGACAGAATTTGGACTCTGATCAGACAGAACAGGTCCTGGATCGTCACACAGAACAGATACTGACACAGAGTCACAGACAGGGCTGGATTCGGATCCTGGAACAGGCTCAGACAGGTTCTAGTACTGACGGAACGGTTTCAGGTTTGCATACCTCTACAGTCATGGCCAAAAGTTTTGAGAATGACACAAATATTATATTTTCACATGATCTGCTGCCCTCTGGTTTTTATGTGTGTTTGACAGATGTTTTTATCACAGACAGAAATATAATAATTGCAAACATATGAGTAACAAAAGCTTATATTGACAGTTAGAATGAGTTAATGCAGCAAGTCAATATTTGCAGTGTTGACCCTTCTTCTTCAGGACCTCTGCAATTCTCCCTGGCATGCTCTCAATCAACTTCTGGACCAAATCCTGACTGATAGCAGTCCATTCTTGTACAATCAATGCTTTCATTTTGTCAGAATTTTTAGGTTTTTGTTTGTCCACCCGTCTCTTGATGATTGACCATAAGTTCTCAATGGGATTAAGATCTGGGGAGTTTCCAGGCCATGGACCCAAAATCTCTATGTTTTGTTCCCTGAGCCATTTAGTTATCACCTTTGCTTTATGGCAAGGTGCTCCATCATGCTGGAAAAGGCATTGTTGATCGCCAAACTGCTCTTGGAGGGTTGGGAGAAGTTGCTCTTGGAGGACATTCTGGTACCATTCTTTATTCATGGCTGTGTTTTTAGGCAAAACTGTGAGAGAGCCGATTCCCTTGGCTGAGACGCAACCCCACACATGAATGGTTTCAGGATGCTTAACAGTTGGCATGAGACAAGACTGGTGGTAGCGCTCACCTTGTCTTCTCCGAATGAGGCGTTTTCCTGATGTCCCAAACAATCGAAAAGGGGATTCATCAGAGAAAATAACTTTACCCCAGTCCTCAGCAGTCCACTGCCTGTACCTTTTGCAGAATATCAGTCTGTCCATGATGTTTTTTCTGGAGAGAAGTGGCTTCTTTGCTGCCCTCATTGAGACCAGGCCTTGCTCCAAGAGTCTCCGCCTCACAGTGCGTGCAGATGCACTCACACCTGCCTGCTGCCATTCCTGAGCAAGCTCTGCACTGCTGGTAGCCCGATCCCGCAGCTGAAATACTTTTAAGAGACGGTCCTGGCGCTTGCTGGTCTTTCTTGGGCGCCCTGGAGACTTTTTGGCAACAATGGAACCTCTCTCCTTGAAGTTCTTGATGATGCGATAGATTGTTGACTGAGGTGCAATCTTTCTAGCTGCGATACTCTTCCCTGTTAGGCCATTTTTGTGCATTGCAATGATGACTGCACGTGTTTCTTTAGAGATGACCATGGTTAACAGAAGAGAAACAATGATGCCAAGCACCAGCCTCCTTTTAAAGTGTCCAGTGCTGTCATTCTTACATAATCATGACAGATTGATCTCCAGCCATGTCCTCATGAACACCCACACCTGTGTTAATGGAGCAATCACTGAAAAGAGGTTAGCTGGTCCTTTTAAGGCAGGGCTGCAATGATGTTGAAATGTGTTTTGGGGATAAAGTTCATTTTCTAGCCAAATATTGACTTTGCAAGTAATTGCTGTTAAGCTGACCACTCTTTATAACATTCTGGAGTATATGCAAATTGCCATTAGAAAAAGTGAAGCAGTAGACTTTGTAAAAATTTATATTTGTGTCATTCTCAAAACTTTTGGCCATGACTGTAGTGTGGTTTTGGGTTCATGTATCGTCAGTGCGGTTTCAGGGTTCAGATACCACAGGTGCGGTTTCAGGGTCCAGGTTCTGCTGCTGCAGCTTCAGGGTTAAGGTATGACCAAATGTGGTTTCGGGGTTCAAGCAGCGCGGCTTCAGGGTTCAGACCCTGGCCGCACAAGAACCAAGGTTTCGGGTTTAGACCCAGGCCGCACAAGAACCAAGGTTTCGAGTTCAGGCTCTGGCCGCACAAGGACCAGGGGTTCAGGTTCATGTTCTGGCTGAACAAGGACCAGGGGTTCAGGTTCAGGCTCTGGCCGCACAAGGACCAGAGGATTGGGTTCAGGCTCTGGCCACACAAGGACCAGAGGACTCAGGTACAGGGACTGGGACCTGCAACTTACTAGTTGCACAACACTCACTAATGGGACCACATTGGTCAGACACCATCCTATTGGGGAGGGTGTCTTTTATATCAGATGCCTCCCAGCTATTGGTTTGGGGCACTCAGGGGCGCACACCTCTGAGAACACTGTAACAGGAATTAGGGAATGAGGATGTGCCGAGAGATGGGGAGGTGGTGGTCAGTATGTCGGCGTCCCTGCATGGAAAGGGAAGGGGAACTGTGCATGGGTGTGAAATTTAATATCAGGTGAAAAGACCGTCAAAGAGGATTCTGATGTGGATTTGCAAGGTAAGTACACTGGGCTCCTCAGCTTTTAAAGTGTTATCCAGCCCAAAAAATTGGTTTTACAAGAGATTTAAAAAAATAATTAATGTACAAATGTACTTTATATCTGAAAGTTTTGGTCCATGGTCCAAGGAAGTCCTCTTCGAGTTTGGGTCAGACAAAGGACAGTTTCCAGGAGACACAAAGTTCTGCAGCACCTTTAAAATTGGTCATGAGTTTTTAGGCATAATGTAACTCCAATCAAATGCTTTGGGTCTGGTGGAGGTCCACTGAGTCTTAACACAAGGAACCCCCTATATAGCAGGCCAGAAGCCCAATATCACTTGGTCACCTAGCTTAAAGTTGAATAAGCATTTTTCTACCATAAGGGGGCAGCAAAGAGTAAAGTAGTAATGTGCACTGTGTAGTAATTGTTGGTTATGTAGCACTGAGCAGTCTGCACATTAATAAGCTATTATAGCAGCACAGATTTTTCTATGAGATCTTACCTGGTCCTTAAAAAAACAAATGTGCAAAAGTATAGCATCCACAAAAGTATCACTCAAAATGAGGTAGAGTACTGGTCCAAGCAGGAAACAGCACTGTCATGATCAGAAGGATGCTTGCGAAGGGTAATTTGAAGATCCTCACATTATAGCACATGACTGTTTCAATAAAGTTTTGTGAAAGCCAAAAAAGAGGAAGTAGCAAAACAAAGCAGTTTTATTTTAAACATAACATACCAAAAAAAGACCAAAACGCAATAAAAATGCTTGTAAAAAATACAATGAAGAAAAAGGAACCTAATTTAACCTGGTGCAGAAATTCTGTAACATGAAAAACTCACCAAATAATCATTGTGGGAACATAGTCTAAAGGTTGGTTTACACAGGCAGATAATCACTTAAACTATGACTGACGCAATCATAACTTGCAAGAAGAGCAAACGATATCGAACAAGTTTGTACAGCGCAAGAATGGAGAATGAAATGGTTGAATAGTGATCGTAACGTCGAACATCGTGCACGGACATATAATCTGAAATGTAGTTATATTCAACGTTCAAATCCCATAAGTGATTGTATTTATTTTGAATACAGAAGTTCATGAATTATTGTACAAACTTTTCTTTGATAATGCAAAAAGAAAATGTAATTGAATTAACAAAGCAAAACATTTTTTTGATGCCCATAGAATCCTAGAATGTTAGAGTTGGAAGGGACCTCCATGGTCATCCTGACCACCCCCCTGCTCAATGCAGGAGTCACTCAGACAGATATCTGTCCAGCCTCTGAAGACTTACATTGAAGGAGAACTCACCACCTCTCATGGCCGCCTGTTCCACTCATTGATCACCCTCATTGTCAAAAAGTTTTTTCTAATATCTAATCTGTATCTTCTCCCTTTCAGTTTCAATCCATTGCTTCTAGTGTTTCCATGTGCAAATGAGAATAATGATGATCCCTCTACACTGTGACTTCCCTTCAGATGTTTGTACACAGCCATTAAGTCTCCTCTTATCCTTCTTTTTTGCAAGCTAAACATTCACAGATCCTCTAACCGTTCCTTGTAGGACATACTTTGCAGTCCGCTCACCATCCTGGCAGCTCTTCTCTGAACTTGTACCATGAATGAATAAGAACTCGTTCCAATGCTCCCGCTTGTAACGGGCTGGGTGGTGGAACCACTGTGCCAAAGCCCAAGCAAGACCTGGAGGGGCGTGACTAGGAGCCTCACCCAATCCGACCACGGACACGCAGCAGTTGCTACTCCAGGACTGACCTTGGGTAGATGGCGGCTGACCCCTATGAGTGGATAGCTGTAATGGTCCGGGGAAATGTTCAACAGATGCAGACAGGAGGAGAAGATGACAGGAACTGCAGGTGCAGACAGGACAGTCTAATGGACAGATGAGCACTGACGGGTGCAACTGGCTCAGCTGCCGTTGAGGTGATCACTGGCGGGTGCAGTTAGCTCTGCAGCCATTGAGATGAGCACTGGTGAGTGCAGCTGGTTCTGCTGCCGTTGAGGTGAGCATTGGTGGGTGCAGCTGGCTCTGCTGCCGTTGAGGTGAGCACTTCCGGGTGCAGCTGGCTCTGCTGCCGTTGAGGTGAGCATTGGCAGGTGCACCTGGCTCTGCTGCTGTTGAGGTGAGCACTGGTGGGTGCAGCAGACTCGGATACAAGTACAGGGATCTGAGAACTAACAAGTGTGTTAGAAACAATCACACAACATTGCACAGGCACCTCCATGTTGGAGGAGGCAGTTTAAATAAAAAGAGATCTCCAGCCATTGGCTGGGGACACTTTAGAGGAATGTGCCCGGCCCCTTTAAGAAAGAGAAAGGGTGCACACGCTCTAAGCACAGTGCTTGGAGACCTGTTAGGAGTGCATGCATCCCGGGCAGCAGCAGACCCGGAAGGAGCAGGACGGAAGCCTTGGTGGTGAGTACGCTGATGTCTCTGCAGGGAGAGAGGGAATGCAGGCAGACATGCGGGCGCTACACCGCCGCCACAGAACATGACCGACCCTTTTTAGGACTTGCATTTCCACTCCTCCTTTTTGTCCAAATGAACAATCTGCGTTTACATTACAACGGGTAGATATGTAAACTGAAAAAATGGGCAAAAAAATCAATAAAAAGGATCTATAGGTATAGAAAACACAGGGACTGCAGAGTTGTTTGCAGTTACATGGGAGGGGAACATTATGCTTCAGTTTGATGAAAAGGTTAGAACCTGTGAGTGAATGTTTAGAAACAATGTAACACTTTCTACAACTGCCATATTTGTTGCCACCAATTAGACTAAAACGATAAATTAAAGGGAATCCATCAGTAGGATCAACCCTCCTAAGCCGTCTATATGGGCATGTCGGTCATAGGAAGCTGAATAAAGTGACACTTTGATATCTGATCCGATGTCTTATTCCAGAGAAATCTACGTTTTTCTTAATATGTAATTCATTATATGAGCTGTTAAGATCTGTGGGTGGGACATAGATCTTCCCAACAATCTGCCTCCAGTGCTTGTTGTAAATGAAAGGTGGCATCACCAGTGTGAAACATGTAGATCAGACAAGCAGACTGTCAGTCATTACATGTCTCACATTTGTAAAGCTCACTTTCATTTACAATAAGCTCTGGAATCAGATTCTCAGAGAAATCTATGTCCCACCTATAGATCTTAACAGCTCATTTACATATTAAGAAACCTGATTTGTCTGGAATAAGACATTGGGTTGCAGATATCAAGGTATCATTTTATTCAGCTTCCTAGAACTTACATGCCCCTGTAGATGATTTAGGAGGGTTGATCCTACTGACACATTCCCTTTAAACACCATCATTAGACCTAAGATGGATATGATCAAAATTTTACTCACTGTTTACAGGAAAAATCTTCTCTTAGCATAAAATGTCTAGAAACTTATACTCAAGGTGCCATACAAGAGTCGGATCCCATAAAATAAATGTCACTCAATAAATGTTTAGATGTAACCAGGATCTTTTTTATGTATTAGGTTTTATTGGTTGCTGTGAAGTAAAGACTCCTGTAAATGTAATGCATTGTTTATCCTGTTTATTCACTTTGAGGGAAGAGCTGCAAAAATATTTCAGATTGTCAGTGATCCTCGAAGAAACAGAGCAGAGAGAATACCTTGAATCAACATTAGGATAGGAAAATTCATCGATAAAGAAAAAAACGAAAAAAAAAAACATCCAGCAAAAAGGGATCCTGTGGATGTAAAGTCAGGGGCGGATATACCATCAGTGCTACTTGTGCATGGGCCCTAGAAGTAAGGAGGCTGCTTCAACCTCCAAAACAGATGGATTAGTGCATAATGATGAAATATTGGGCTGCAAAGGGCCCATATATTGTCCTTGCACAGGGGCCTCTACTCCCTGAATCCACCAGTGCGTAAATTATTTGTCTATGAAAAGGGTAATGGTCAAGAATCTTTCTGATGAACAGGTGGTGCAAACTCAAGTAAAGAGCAGCTGAACACAGTGCTGGTGCCCAAGCAGCATGACCAAATGCACAACTCATCGTTCTTTAGCGCGGATGGGATAAAATTAACTAAAAATGATCAAATAGATTCACAGGGCTCTCATTCATTGGCCATCTCAGTAATCCATGGCCACCAACCAGAGCCATGCAAACCTACTCTAACTCGATGGCATTGCCAATGCCTCTAGTGATTAGTACGCCCACAGTGACTTCATACGTGCGTGAGCTGCTACTATGACGTGGAGCCGTGCCTACTAATCGGAAGAGGTCTCGAGAATGCCATCAAGTAGGATGAGGTCCTGCAAATCTTTTTGATCATCTACAGATAACGGTAGATGACCAGTTCCAGCACCATGGCTGACTACTGGAAAAAGAAAGACTCTGATGGATAAAAGAACACAAACATTGGATCACTGAGCAGTGGAAAAACATTGTTTAGTCAGATGAATTTGGTTTTCTTTTGCACCATGCTGATTGGTGGGTCAAAAAATTGGAGCAAGCAGAAAGAATTGATGACCTCTTCCAGGCAAATGTCTATAGTAGAGATGAGCAAATCAGGCAAAATTCAAATTTGCCTGTTCATGTTGTTTTTCCCAGGAAATTCGATTAGATGAAAAGTTATTCTACATGAATTTAATGTCACTTAATATACTCCGAAGTCTCTCCAGAATCATTACACTCACCTCACCTCCCACTTTTTCATGTCTTCTGCTATTCACTGACATCTTCTGATCTCCTGATGCTCGAGTAGGAATCTTTCTTCCAGTCACACTGCAATAAACTTTTTGGTGTCATAGTGCCCCTGAGGGTTCTGTGCAGGCATGCTGTGTCGTGACATCACAATGGACCTGGACAGAACCCACTTGGGTACCACGACACTGGGAAGTTTGTTGCAGTGCGAGAGGAACTATGATTCCAACACAAGCACCAGGAGATCAGACAATGCAGCGAGACCCGGACGGGTGGTGGTGAGTAGCAGAAGGGCCAAAGAGGTGAGGGGTGAGAGAAGTTATTTTTTTAACCTTTTCATGGGTTCATAAAAATGTCAGCCAGCGTTCACTATTTTGCTGAATCCATACGGAAGGGGAATTTGGTCAAAGACCAGAAGAACGACCACAGATCCACAATGTAAGAAAAATAGGCAAATCTTTATTACAAGTATCAAACATTAGTTATAAAATGGACAGGTGAAATCAAAAGGTGACACAAAGGTGAGGCATCATGTCCAACAGGGACATCAATCCAAAAAGCACATATAGTAGATTCCCTGACTGTAAATGAAAAACGCTAAAGACTCTATCAAGACACTGCAAAATATCTCTCCAGATAAACATACCAGTGCCTATATTAAATTGTATATTACAAATAAGAGAGACAAAATAGGTATACATTCACATCCATCAATAAAAAGAGTCACAGAGTCAAAAACTGAGTAGTATATAGCGTGAGAACTTATAAGATGTGCTACTGCCTGAAGTTTTTAATGTTAGCTGATAGGTAACAAATATAGCGCCCACTTAATAAGTGATCTTTTTTAATCAGAGATCTGATATAGGTGGTCGAGACCGTGTGGTCTCAGTATTTTTGGATTCAGAAGTGTTGGAGTTTTTCCTAGGGTTTTCCTGGGTTGCAGATAGTATTCTCTCCTGTGCTGTCCTATCTAGACAGTTTTGGGCCCCAGCGTTTGCTCAATCTATTTTCTGTCTGTGTTCGTGTTTTCATCTTGTCTAACCGCCATTATATGTTTGGGGGCTTTCTATTCTTTTGGGGCTCTCCTCCGGGGCAGTTAGCTTTCCTCTGTCCATCATTAAGGGATAGCTAATCTCTCTGGCTGTGACGAGGCGTCTAGGGCACCGTAGGAACATCCCACAGCTGCTTCTAGTTGTGCGGTTAGTTTAGGGGTCTGCAACCTATTAGTTTCCAACCTCTCTGGTGTTTGGCTGCATATGCGGTTATCTGCTCCTGCCTCCTCAGCTACCAAAACACAACAGAATCATCGGCCTTACTGAAATTCTATGGTACTCAACAGAAGGGAAAAAATAGTAAAGAAAAGAAAAAAAAGTTGTCTGAGTTGCCAGAAAAATTATTTTTTTTTTTGTTACATTTTTTCCCTCTTTTTTCTCTGGGGTCTGAGGAGGAATTTTTTCCCCAATGGAGGTCAAGCATTAGTCCGATCGTGTGGAGCAGCTTGCTGCTGAACTTCGGAGTATTGCTATCTATCTTGCTGGGTTGCCTGCTGTGGAACCTAGGATCCCTCTGCCGGATTTATTTTTGGGGGATAGGTCTAAATTTTTAAATTTTAAAACTAACTGTAAGTTGTTTTTTGCTTTGAAGCCTAAGTCCTCAGGGAACGCAGCGCAGCAGGTTCAAATTGTCATCTCCCTGTTGCGCGGCGACCCTCAGGATTGGGCCTTTTCCCTGACACCTGGGGATCCTGTTTTGAATGAAGTTGATGTGTTTTTTTCAGGCTCTGGGGTTGTAGTACGATGAGCCTAATGTTACTGATCAAGCTGAAAAAACCTTGTTGGCATTGAATCAGGGTCAAGAAGCTGCAGAGATGTATTGTCAGAAATTCAGATAGTGGGCAGTCCTTACTAAATGGAATGATGATGCTCTGGCAGCT
>VIAB01042316.1:8649-20996 GCA_009801035.1 Oophaga pumilio
CTATACTATACCACTGCTCATTATTTCACCTGCATAGTACTAATGTGTCTCTATGACAGCTGGATATTTTTTGCATGTCTACAGATCATTATTCCAGTTCATAATAGATTTGCGATGTGAGAATCAATCTTGAGTGAGCGGCGAGGCCTCTAGTTTTAAAATAATAGTCTGTATTTTTTTTCCCAGCAAACCTTGTTAACCAAGAGCCAAATTCCTAATCACCTGAATTTGCATAGCAGCCTCCTGTGCAAACCTGAGCATGCACCAACATCAATAAAGACTCTGTTTCAGGCCAAATTCATCACTGGAGATTGAAAATGCATCACACGGCCCAGTAAAATTACCTTCACTTTTCATCTTCAGAGAGAATGCATAATTGTGTACACCCCCTTCCTATTAACACCTAGAGTCCTGAAGAAATAAATATACGGTCACAGAAGGGTAAACCTCATTGTGCCTGAGTCTAAACCCCAATGACCTCAATGTTTTCATCCTAAATAAAGTAAGTGGTGAGTGACCCTAACTTTTTTTTTTAATTCTTTCCAATACAAGAAGAATCTTTTTTTTTTTTTGCCACACATAAGGCATTTTTTTTAGTTGTTGTTTTTGTACAGTTATGTTTATTTATTTTTTATATTTCATTTTCACAAATTTACAATAATGCAATTTTAGAATGGGCTCCTCATTTTTGTTTTGGTCATTATTGTATATTCTGGTAGTGATTTGGATGGGCTGCTGGTAGGACAGGATTTTTTGTTTGTTAGGGCTCATTCAGATGCCCTTTTTTTTGCATATGAGTGCTATCCATATTATTCATGGAAAGTACTCGTACCTATGATAGTCAATTTTGATCCGAGTGTCAGATCAAAATCGCCAGTGCAAAACTATGAGTCCGTGAAAAAATTGGAAAGCACTCGGATGAACTCAGAGTGGGATCCAATTTTCAAGGATTGACACATAAAAGGAGGTGGAGAAACTTTTTTTTTCACGTACGAGAGAAACAGATCACAAAACAGATTTGACCAAACTCTGATGAAACTCTGGTGAAACTCGGATGAAAATCACTGATGAAATGTGAAAAATATTTAGACTTGAGAGTCCTCAGTGGTTGATGAAATGTGGTCAGTTTTTCTCAAACGAGTTTTTCACTATAACCTGGGCATCCATTGGAATTACTGCTATAAGGAAAAACTGACTTTTTGTTTTTCACGTCTGTGTTCTAACCATGTGACTATTCACACGCCTGTGTATTTTTTGGGAACCCAATGTTGGCAAAAGAGAACAGAGAAGTTGGAGAAATTACGTTCTCCATCTTCTCCACACCTGTGATATGATTCTCGCATGCGAGAAAATCGCAACACAGGAAGATGAAACTCAGCTCAAACTCTTGATTAAGCCAAGTGACATTAGCATAAATGGCCCGATTCTCTCGCATGGTAGAATCTACGTCAGTGTGAGTGTACCCTAATGGGTAGCAAATAAAATAATTTTTTTTCATGCATGAAAAACATACCCAGACTAATGGTAAAATTGGACTAAAAATTGGATTTAACATACTGATGAAAAATGATCTGTTTTTGTCTCATATGCAAAAAGAACCCAGCAACATCTGAATGGGGACTTAGATGCAGGTGGGATTCAGATGTTACATGTACAAAATTGAGTTCTAAAACCTCAGGGTCAACATAGCTGGATAATTATCATTAGGACCTTTTTGATTGGTTCTTGTGGCTAGACTAAAGGAATTTGCATACTTTTGAGGTCCAGGGACAGAGCTTTCTGGAGCGGCTGAGGCCTGGTGTTATTAGTATAGGAGGGGGCCAATATCCATGATCCATTCTCAGCGTTTTAATAACAGCTGTGTGCTTAGCCTTTGCTGATTATTAAAAATAGGGGGACCCCACATCATTTTTTGGATGGTTCCCACCTTTTTAATAACCAGTAAAGGCTATGCAGACAGATGTGAGCTGACATTAACAACCTGGGAAGCTTCATGGATATTTGCCTTTTCCCAGAATAATAACACCAGATCTGAATCATGTGTAATTACAATAATTTTCTGGAAGAGATACTTTATTTTCTGGAACAATTTCAAGGGTGCCAAAACTTTCAGCCATGACTGTACTACAATACTTCAGTGTTACCGTCTATAGGAAAAATGATGTGTGTATCAGCAGGACCAAAATAACAGACATGCGGACTCTCAGAAGGCCCACTGCTTCAATGGCAAACCCATCACAGGGTCAAAATGCGACTCCACCTGGTTCACTTCTGAGCAGGTTACGGGATGCAGTGACAGACAGGAGGCAGAGCAAGCTTTATCAGTTTTACTTTTAACATATATTTCATGCAGGGAGATGAATAGTAAATAGGAGTAATGCGGGCGATAAGAGCTAAACGATATGCAGTTTGGGGTAAAATGCTGGTAAAAGGAGGGCAAAAAACAGTACAATTTGCAAAGGATATTCAGGGCTAAAGAACAACGGATCGAGTAAAGGCAGTCCTGACGAATTCTGGCTAGAAAGTCAGTAGTTTCTCAGCCTACGAATTCAAAAGCTCCAACAACGACAGGCGCGGTGTCTTTTCCAATAGGATACTGTAGACAACAATGCTCCGTCTTCTGCTGGCAGCGGTCGGTCTCCGGTACCTTCCGCTGAGCCCCTAGTCCATATGCTGCAGTGGCTGACAAGGGTGCGGGCCACAGTCCTGTACGAGCCCAACGTGACTCGGCAAATATAAACTGGCAAAGTTAGGGTGCAAGTGTCTGTCCCTTACCTGGTCACTTCTATGGGGCACGTGCACTGTACTCACGGACACAGAGTGGTAAGGCGTCTCACTCTCTGGTAGTTACCAGGCACACACTGCACGTCTCTCTCTGGTCCTCGCTGTCGACGGCGGGGGTAAATGGACCCAGGCCTGCGCAATGCAGGTGCTTCCAGGACAGAGCACACCTCTCACTGGCTGGTACTAAACACATGGCTTCCCCGAGCACAGCAGTTCCTCTCTCTATGGATTGCTGCAGCATGGCCGGCTTCTCTCCTGGCAGCGGTCCCTTTGCAGGCAGTGAGGCCCTGTCGTAGCGCCGATACTCAGTGAGGAGGGGGAGCAGAGAGCGCCACACGCCTGATTGCGGCTGCCCTGGATTGGCGCCAAACTCCCCTGCTACGCGCTTTCTCCTTTTAAAATTTCCCCGCCCCCCTTGGTCAGGAGGATGGCCCAGCTCCTTATTGTTTCCCCCAGGCAACAGGGGATGCAGCCTCAATAGTTCCGGACCTGGCATGCAGGTACCCGCGGTCCGGTTGTCCACCTTACACACTCACCTTAAATGCCACTGTCATGGAATGACAGACGCTTTTAAAGAGGACCTGTCACCAGGACAAAAGTGTCCAGTTTTTGCTCTTATTTTATTCCAAGTAGTCCTTCAATTTTTTAACTTTTTTTTATTATTCACACGGTTTCAGAGATATAGGCCTTTTTTAGTGCTATTTTTTATAGTCTTTCCTTGGGGGCGTGCTTCACAGGATTCTCGGGGGCGTGTCTTTGCATGTGAGCTTCACATACTTGGTAAAGACCTTAAAAATTGGAACTAAATTATAAGGCCATATCTCCGGAACCATAAGGTGAATTTAAAAGAAAAAAAGGCATACTCAAGGGTTGTAATGGGTACAAAATAGCAACAAAAACTGGACACTTTGACTTGGTGGCAGGTCCTCTTTAAGGGGATAGCAACAGCAGATATGAGATCGATAGATCGATAGATAGATAGATAGATAGATAAATAGATAGATGATAGATAGATAGATAGATAGATAGATAGATAGATAGATAGATAGATAGATAGATAGATAGATGCATTGCTTGCTATAACATTTTCTGTTGTGTTATTTGCAGCCGGGGCTGTCACAGTGTGGCGAGGAGCCGCTGCACACATGACATGTACAAACTGTTGCCTTTAGGATGCTTGTCTGATTTTCTACAGTGTGAAGGTTGAGTTGAGTCATTTTGCACCCAATTACTTTGCAGTAAATTTGTCGGATGATTCCTGTCGCGCAGTATTGATCCGACATGTCACCTTGAACTTCTTTATTGACACATCAAAGGCAGCGCTGCACAATTTACCACTTCCCAATTATGGCATTTATATGATGTCACAGGCCCGGCTGTCATGTTTAGATGAGAGCTATTTTCCCCCTCTCACCAATCACTTAAGGAACATTTGCCATTATTTTCTGACCTTTTCCTGGTCAGGGGGGTTCATAAAATACATTATTAGCAAACGTGTCAGTTTTCATTCTGTCTTATTGGTTTTTTTTTCTAATGTGAAATATTATGTTTGCAATACAATCCAAGCTTCCGACATCCAGGGTTTATAGTTAAAAGGTATGCATACTTTTTCAAAGAAAAAATTATAATTTTGCTTAAATAAAATTTCGAATAAAAAGTAAAGTACGGTAACTTTGTGATTAAATATCTCCTCCCGTTTTGTGTATGCAGCTCATGTGCTGAGCTATGATTACAGACAACAAACAAACCCTGATTGCAGTGTGATCCTGCGGTCAGGTGTCACTTCTGTCGATAAGTAAGCCAGACAAGAGAAGAGCTGAATACACAAGCGAGTAGGAGATCTTTGACTGAGGCTATTTGCAAAGTAGCAAATTCTGGCAAATTTAGGCATGTCTCAAGTTTACAAAAATACCACTGAAAACTGTGCATTCCCTACGGGGAACACGGTGATGGTGGCATAATTATAAGTGATGTAGAGGATGCTATTGCAACTGGGCCCCAGTATATATACACTGTCTATAACTATAAAAATTAAAATAAAAACATTAAAAGTAAATTAAAATTAAAAATAAACATCTTGTTGTCCACCCTGGTTGGAGGGTGTCTATAGGCACCAGTCTCCTTCCACGCAGTGAGGGCATGTTGCTCCATTATATTATACTGGTGAATGAAATGTATTGTACACATGTACATATGTCAGACATGGTCTAGCTGTCCACTGAACAGACCCCTCTGTAGTAGATCCTCCACGCGTCAGCCATAAAACTGCATATAATTCCCTGTGACACTTGCTAATGGTCTGCTTTTGGAAAAAATGCAATTCAATATGCTTTTTTTTTTTTTCCTGCAAGCCCCATCTGCGTGACCCAGCCAAGATCAACTAAGAGGTCTACAGAAAACAATGGTGTCAACAGCACATACAATTATACAAGCATGTTATTCAGGCACTGACTTGTGAAATTATTTCATGAAGATGCCCATCAGTCAAATGTTCCTATCCCCGATATGCAAAGACACAACATGCACAAGGTTAAATCTCTGTCTAGTTAAACACGACATAGTGAAAGGGAGGAATTTCTGCCCCTATCCGGTCTTGCAAAGGTGAAATGGAGAGGTGTTTGACCTCAGCGCTTCGATTGCAATGTATAAGTTAAATTAGTCTGAAGTCGTCTTGTGTCTTCAGCGTGAAGGTGCGCGCGGCAAGTGCTTGTCTTAAATCTGTCACTCCAAGGTCAATGGTAAGTATTCACAAAGTCAAGAACAATTCACGTTTTGTGCAATAGCAGTTTACTTCACTTCTACCTGTAAATATATCTTTCCCTCTTTCACTTGGTGACAGGGCTTGTCCCTCAGAAGAAAACAAACAGCGTCTCCGACCTGCGTGATAAATTACACTCTTCTGCAGAGAGAACATTTTGGACCCAAAGAGCTAAAATACCATGTAATAAACTTAAAGAAGTATTCCCATAATCAGAAGGCCACGTTGATGGCAGTTCTCATTGTTTAAACAGAAAGATGACCTGACCATGACTATAGAATGAAGCCTTTAAGGCATTAGTGGGTTCCCCCCAATGGGCTATAGAAAGTACCAAATGTTCAGCCAGGCTTAAAAGGTCAGTCTTCTGTTAGAGCTAATTTGGTGAGCTGGATTTGCTAAGCTGTAGGTCTGGGTGAACAACTCAGACCAGAGCAGAGCGTTGATGTAGTGAAATACAGCAGAGCTAAACTGGAAGGCACGCTGAACGTCAGGCTTAGATTGGTAAATCAGCACCTGAAGCGGTGTGGAGCAGTGAAGCTGGATATGCTGGATGGCATGTCAACAACATGGAAGAGTGGAGCTGGATAGCATGTTAACAACGTGGTACAGTGGAGCTGGATATGCTGGATGACATGAAAACAAGGTGGAACTGTAGATATGGATGGCATGTTAACAACATGGAACAGTGGAGCTGGATGGCATGTTAACAACGTGGAACATTGGAGCTGGATAGCATGTTAACAATGTGGAACAGTGGAGCTGGATATGCTGGATGGCATGAAAACAAGGTGGAACTGTAGATATGGATGGCATGTTAACAACATGGAACAGTGGAGCTGGATATGCTAGATGGCATAAAAACAATGTGGAACAGTAGAGCTAGATGGCATGTTAACAACGTGGAACAGTGGAGCTGGATATCATGTTAACAATGTGGAACAGTGGAGCTGGATATGCTAGGTGGCATGAAAACAATGTGGAACAGTAGAGCTGGATATGCTGGATGGCATGTAAACAACATGAAACAGTGGAGCTGGATATGCTAGATGGCATGTAAACAACGTGGAACAGTGGAGCTGGATGGCATGTAACTAATGTTGAACAGTGGAGCTGGATATGCTAGATGGCATGTAAGCAACGTGGAACAGTGGAGCTGGATGTCATGTTAAGAATGTGGAACAGTGGAGCTGGATATGCTGGATGGCATGTAAACAACATGGAACAGTGGAGCTGGATATGCTAGATGGCATGTAAACAACGTGGAACAGTGGAGCTGGATGGCATGTAAATAATTTTGAACAGTGGAGCTGGATGTGCTAGATGGCATGTAAGCAACGTGGAACAGTGGAGCTGGATATGCTAGATGTCATGTAAGCAACGTGGAACAGTGGAGCTGGATATGCTAGATGGCATGTAAACAATGTGGAACAGTGGAGCTGGATATGCTAGATGGCATGTAAACAACGTGGAACAGTGGAGCTGTTTATGCAGTATGGCATGTAAACAATGTGGAATATTGGAGCTGGATATGCTAGATGACATGAAAACAATGTGGAACAGTGGAGCTGGATGGCATGCAAACAACGTGGAACAGTGGAGCCGGATTTGCTGGATGGTATGTAAACAACGTGGAAAAGTGGAGCTGGATGTGCAGCTAGGTACCTTGATATAGCTAAGCTGAATGTACAGATAGCACCTTGGGACAACAGAGCTGATTATGCAGACAGGTACCTTAATGCAGCAGGACCGAGTGTGCAAAAAGCACCTTAGAACAGCAGAGCCAAGTGTGGAGACAGAATACTGCAGAGATGATTATGTCAATATAGGTATTGGAGCCATGACAAATCCATAACATCTTTTCTATAGTAGGATAAATGATGCATATTAGTTATGAGGTGCAGTTACAGATTTTGCTTTGGAACTCTTAAGCTTTACACTTCTAGTCTTCACTTCAAGATCCCCTATGACACAAATGTGAGTCCCATCCCTAAGATCTCCTTTCAACATTGAGATCTTATTGTAAGTGCTGATCTGGAACTCATACACCTTCTGCAACCTCGTCCAAGCATATACTCGGCTCCATAACTAGAAACCTACACAATAACAGCAATAACTTTGGCACTCAGATTTTTGCAAGCGTGAAATAGATTTATTGGCAATCCACATAATATAACATTTCGGTCTCGTCAGACCCTCATCATAACTGCGCAGAAACATTAAAAAACAATTGCGAGTAGTGACAAAATCAAAATTGAACAGTAAAAATAAACAGACGTCATCTGGAAATAAATTTTACCACACAACATGGGATATAACGATAATACATCCGTGTGATAAAGGTTATCTGTCCGTATTCCAAAGAACTGTAATCCTCTTACAGAGCAAAAATGACAATATTTATAAGATCAAGCAGATCAAAAAGTATATGGAGGGCATCAGATGCGAGGTTCCAAAAGACTAACTTAAAATAGAAGCCTGTCCAAAAAACAAAGGATAAACAGTGATTATAGGGATATGAACTTAGAAAGGATATAGTTCTGGTGAAAAAGAACTTTTAATAAGAAAGAGGTTATACATCCACCTCAATGGGTGGAACAAAATGTTGTGTCCTATTGCACAAGTATGAATATATATTGTGGTACATGGTGCCCAATAGACCCATATAATCTTAATAATGATAACCCCGTGTATGGTATGTAGGAAGCATGGCATGGCCCTCAAGGGACAACTCAACTGGCTCTTTATTACAGACTTCCAATTTGGAGGAACGTGTACTTAGAGCGCTTCAATGTTAGAACTACGATCTATGACCTCCCAGATTTTCATGCACACCTGAGCTGGAGTCACTAAGTCCCATACTTCAGGCCCCTTGTTCCATTGCAGGAAACCACCCCTTTTTTTCTCCTTGAAGCTCACTCTCTCACCAGTCATCATTACGGCCCTCCGCAGCACTTTCCCTGCACTCCAGGCTCTCTTCCACAGAGCAACCCGCTTGCAGCAGTGGATGGTACCCTCTTGTCACTAGCCCTTACCACAAGCCCTCATCCTCACAAGATCCAATCATACAACTGGACAGTTTCCTTTTGTTCATGTTGATGCTCTCACTTGACTTTGGCCTTCTAGCTACATCAGGTGCAGACCACATTTTTCTCCCTGCTCTAATCTGGCTTTGACTATGGAAGCTACTTTAGGTATCACGAACAGATACACCCATATCCACACTACCCAAGTCTTGGATCTAGCTTTATGGATAATCCATAAAATTAAATTAAAATAAAAACTGCTGAGTTTTAAGTAAACTCTTTTTCCTATGCCAGGAATATCTTGGACAGGTGGCTACAGTGGTTCCACTCTCCCATCATACCGGCAGATATACAGCAATGCAGCACCGCTCCACAAACTGACATCCTACTATCGGAAAGACTAATACCATGATTGGTCTCACGTGTAGATCAAGCACAACAACACACCTTTTGGCCACTTATAGTTCATCACTGGACCCCAAATAGTATTTGATTAACCCCACACCTGCTACATTCTTAGTGAAGATCTGGCACTTGGTGGCATCAAAAGACATATCGTATTCATAAAAATAAAATGGAACGTAGAAAGTGAAGTGTAACGCATAAATGATAGCGATAATAACTTCAAGAGGGCAACATGCCCAAATACCTATTGTGCCAAAATGGCAGTAAATCAAAATATGTATAAATTACTCTGATGGGAAAAATACATTTGATATGAGATTGTGTTAAAGTCTCCCAACCTCTAACACTATGACATGGTTGACTGACCTGTCAGTAGGTCCTACTGCAGGACTATCCCAATGGTACACGTACTTAATTACTAGAAAGGAAAAAAATGAAAAGAAAAAGTCAGATTTGAATGAATATATGAAGATACTAACCCCTGGGCTTGATGTCACCTGACAGTACAAAGCTGACATCAACCCCAATACTATTATTCCACTTCAAACCACACAAGGGCAACTGTGAAGAGCTGGGCAAAGTGCCTTTATCATTTGGGTTTGCCCATCTTGTTTGCAAAAAAGGAAGGCTAAGAGGAGATTTAATAGCTGTCTACAAATATCTGAAGGGATGGAATGAAACTGAAAGGGAGAAGATACAGATTAGATATTAGAAAAAACTTTTTGACAGTGAGGGTGATCAATGAGTGGAACAGGATGCCACGAGAGGTGGTGAGTTCTCCTTCAATGGAAGTCTTCAAACAGAGGCTAGACAGACATCTGTCTGAGATGGTTTAGTGAATCCTTCATTGAGCAGGGGATTAGACAAGATGACCCTGGAGGTCCCTTCCAACTCTAACATATTAGGATTCTATCTCTAGTGAACAAGCAGCTCGAAAGGGCAGCCAGAAAAATGGATGAGATCATGAACACATAACCATAACCCTATGGAACAGGAGCAAACTCATTGTAGCAATCTCAGAAAACACAAGAACCTTCTTACTCAGGCCCAGAGACATGTGGAAAGGACCTTTATAAAACCAGGGACAAATGGGCATGGTGGACAGGTCGCTGACATTACTGTAGACCAGAAGCTGGTGCGTGTGCAGAACGTATGAGCAGGGCAGTATGAAGAAGAAAAGAAGAGGTGGCCAAGTGGGGAACAACAGGCAGTAAAAGAGGTGAGCCAGAGAATACTTCTAGGAGCAACTCATACTTCCAATTTTTGAGGTCTTAGTTTGACATATAAAAGACTTCTGGGGAGATGGCAACAAATTTAAATACAGTAACTTTTCAGCAAGTTTTACCCCCAAGGTGCCATGAAATGTTAAGATTTTACTTGGGATCAGCAGATAATCTTTTAAAGAAGACACTTTTTTAAAACAAAGGAGAAGTCAGTTTTGCTTGTGGCTGTGTTGCCGTTATTCACACCAAATTTATCAGTGTTGCACATTTTAATAAATTTGGCACATTTGCAAATATATCACTTCTGTCCAGAGCAGTTTTTCCACTTTTTTCTCCATCCCCCCACACTCCTCTTTTTGGAGTGAGTTTGTCACTTTTTAACTTTTGTGCTACTCATTGATAGGACAGTAACAAATCTTTGCTCAAAATTGGTGAGCATCAAAATTAGAGACTTTTTTACAACAAAAAACTGTCGTAAAACCTTTGCTAAAGTCTTAGTGCCTTTTGCCCATTTATTTTGGGAGATTTCCGTATCTTATGCTTTAAGTACGACAATAAAATAAGAAATTTCTGAAATGAGGATTTTCTAAAATTTGGACTGTCAAATTTTTCATACTGACAAGGAAAGGGTAAAACGCAAAGACAACATCTCCGGCTATCATGACTGAAGACAGACTTTAGATATCAATTAACCTTTGTTGCCGGTGTTAGTCTGGGTTGTGTAGTTTCTGTCATTATTACGCCCCATGAATAATTGATCATTTAAACGAAACAAACGATTGTCACGCGGCCCTAACCTTCATCTCCAGTTGGTTTATGTTTTGCCGTCTCTGTTTTGTCATTGATTGATCCCACATTTAAATAGGTGGCTTTCTTTATCTAGATGCCTTGATTTGGCCCATGCCAGGCACATTAATTTGGTGAGTAGCCGACAGCTTTTTTTGTATTAGACGGAATAAAAAAAAAAATACAAATCTTGTATAATTGATACATGATAAAAGGGACATTTCTTCATTTCTCGATTTCTAGTCTACTTACTAACGGTGCATTCAAAAAACATACAAAAAAATCCCCCAGGGGAGTGCGCTGGTAGCTAATAATATTATTTAGGCTTTTTCTGCCTTGTTGATCGCGCTGTCACTTGAGACGTTCGGTTCATTTGTTATGAGCAGAAGCTGAAAATGACCCAGAAGGGAGGAGAAGAAAGGGAAAACTAACATGTAGAGAAGTGTTCCTGAGCTCATGGCAATGGAGAGAAGTGTCAGAGGTGGGCTCAAGGGGAAAACAAGAGAATGTGGGTCCTAGCTAGTACTGTAAAAAGACCAGCAAATTTATAGTGACCTCGCAAAGTAGTAGCTTGAGATAAAGGATCTTTCGTGGCATGTTCAGAGCCAGAACTATGCCATGGCAGAGGATTACATCTGAAGCTCAACAGAAGACATTTTTCTTTAGGTGTCTACACAGATTCAGCTGATTTCGGTGCATCCTATCTACTATTTTATGTGTATAGGAGCCCTAATCACTATTGCAAACAGATTATTTTGAGAAAAAAAATGATTGGTCATGTTCTTTTTCAATATGCCCACTCCATTTTTTTCTTAGGGGAGATCAGTGAAATCCAATATGTCTTGCAGTGGCTTAGTTTCTTCTTCTCATTGAAAACACATTCATGCCATAACAATCTGCTCATGTATAGGGTGAGTCATTAAATGAGTTGTTTCAAAAGTTCACGGGCTGCTGCCTCCTGGCTTCCTGCTTGCCGGGGTTGGTTCATTCGCAATGATTGACACTTCAGACTAGTGGCATCATTGAGCTACTGGTCCAAATCGTGCGCTCAGTGCATTTTTGGAAGATTTTTTTCAACTGTTGCACTCTTTCCTAGCAGACCAACCACCTTTGATAGAATTCAGAGGTGGCCGGGAACCTTGGCAACGTGCAGTAAAAAGAGAAATCACAGTAGTTTGACAATAAATGGCTTCACCCAACCACAAAACATGAGTTGAGAAAAAGTTTTGGAGTTATCATTCATATTCTCTGAAAAAAGGCCAAGAAAGAAAAAATTCTGCCGGGGTATGTAAACTTTTGAGCACAACTGTATTTACATACACACATATATACATATACACACTGTAGACTGTTCAGGGGATTTAGCTC
>VIAB01042321.1:9303-20992 GCA_009801035.1 Oophaga pumilio
CTTTCATGACACATACGCTGTATCACAGGTCAGGAAGGGGTTAAGGAGATAAATTACGTTGGGCCTCTGATCTCACACTAAGAATACATAGATAGTGATGCTCCGCATCAAACCAAGGACCCTCAAGCCTGACCCAAATGGGTTCTGGGCATCAAAATTGGCATTAAAGTCGTCAAACAGCCAATTTCACAGATTTGAATAAGTAACTGATGTTTTTAAGGGGTTAAATGACTTTGGACTACTAATATAACACTGCAGATACATAGAACAGGGAGACACATCAAAACCAGGTCTCTCCAGCCTTGCCCAAATGGGTTCTGGGCATCAGAACTGGCATAAAATTCGGCAGACATTCGATTTTGGCCATTTGAATAAGTAACTGGGGGTTAAATGACTTTGGGCCACTGATTTCACACTAAGAATACACAGATAGTGATGCACCACATGAAAACCAAGTCCCTCCAGCCTGGTCCAAATGGGTTCTGGGGATTAGAATTGGCATCGAAGTGGGCAAACAGACCATTTTCACAGATTTGAATAAGTAACTGATGTTTTTAAGGGGTTAAATTACTTTGGCCCACTTATATTACACTGCAAACATATAGAACGGAGAGCCATACATCAAACACAGGACCCTCCAGCCTGGCCCAAATGGGTTCTGGGCATCAGAATTGGCATAAAATTGGGTAAACAGCCTATTTTCACAGATTTGAATAAGTAACTGATGTTTTTAAGGGGTTAAATGACTTTGGGCCACTGATCTCACTCTTAAAATACACAGATATTGATCCCCCGCATCAAACCCAAGTCTCTCCAGCCTGGCCCAAGTGGGTTCAGGGCATCAAAATTGACATCGAAGTGGGCAAACAGCGGATTTTCACATATTTGAATAAGTAACTGATGTTTTTAAGGGGTTAAATGACTTTGGGCCACTGACCACACACAAAGACTACACAGACATTAATGCCGCGCATCAAATCCTCGTCCCTCCATCCTGGCCCAAATGGATTCTGGGCATAAGAATTGGCATCAAAGATGGCAAACAGCCAATTTTCAAAGATTTGAATAAGTAACTGGTGTTTTTAAGGAGTTAAATGATTTTGGGCCACTGATCTCACACTAAGAATACACAGATACTGATGCCGCACATCAAACCCAGGTCCTTCTGGCCTGGCCCAAATGGGTTCTGGGGATCAGAACTGGCATCAAAGTGGGCAAACAGCCCATTTTCACAGAGTTGAATAAGTGACTGATGTTTTAAGGGGTTAAATGACTTTGGGCCACTGATCTCACAGAATAAACAGGTAGTGATGCCTCGCATCAAACCCATGTCCCTCCAGCCTGGCCCAAATGGGTTCTTGGCATCAGAACTGGCATCAAAGTGGGCAAACAGCCCATTTTCACAGATTTGAATAAGTAACTGATGTTTTTAAAGTGTTAAATTACTTTGGCTACTGATCTCACACTAAGAATACACAGATAGTGATGCCCCACATCAAAACCATGTCCCTCCAGCCTGGCCCAAATGGGTTCTGAACAACAAAACTGGCATAAAAGTGTGCAAACAGCTCATTTTCACAGATTTGAATAAGTTACTGATGTATTTAAGGGGTTAAATGACTTTGGGCCACTGCTATCACACTGCAAACGTATAGAACATCAGTTACTTATTCAAATTTGTGAAAATGGGCTGTTTGCCCATTTTGAAGCTGTCAGGAACTGGGGGTGTGAGGTTGCCCCCCAGTTGTCAAGGATCTATTTTATCCCACTTTCCAGTTCCGGTTAGGAACTTGCAGCTCTCTGGCTCCCTCCTTACCCTCAGGTCAGTCAGGAAACTACCCCTAGGATAAGTACTCACCAGAAGGTCTGCCCTGCCGTGTACAGGCTATTGGGCACTCTTCAGTGAGGGCTATATGTATATCCCCAGTCCCAGGCGGGTAATACACCTAAAACCTTGGTTCCTTCACTGTCAGAGTCTCCCAAATTCCTCAGAACACTTTGCTGCCACCACCCCCTCGTTCTATGTTAATATCAATATTGGGTCAGGAGCCCACTCAAAATGTAGCTTAATTAGCGTGGAGGTCGTGGCGGTACGTTTATAGAGCAAGAAAAAACAAAACTAGTACATTTATAGATTTACTCCAGAAAATATAGGCAGTGTTTACAAAAATATAAAAGATATTACAAAAGAGACAAGATACAATATATACAGACAATTACAAAATAAAATGGATTAAAATAAGAACTTACATATCTCAGTCAATGGCACGTCGTGTGGAGGAGAGGGGTGGGAGGAGCTAAGGAATGTACTCCTGTGATGAATGGCTGCCGACCGCCACACGGTAGCCCGGGGTATCACGGCTTGTGATCCCACCGCTGCCACCAATGTGACGATAAACACTGACGGCTACTGCCGCCTGACCCACTGTGTCAGGAATAATCTGCAGGGGCTTATTTTAGTTATCCCGCTGCTGCTACAGTATACCACAAATTGCAGGGATTTATATTTATCCCCCTTCCAGTTCCACTTAGGAACTTGCAGCTCTCTGGCGCCCCCTTAAACCTCAGGTCAGTCAGGGAACTGCACCTGGGATAATCAGTCGCCAGACGGGCCGCTTGAATGTGTGCTGGCTATTGGGCACGCTGCAGTGAGGGAATTATAATTACTCCTAGCCGCAGCAAGGCAATACACTTATAAAACCCGCTCCGTCACTTCCAATGCTTTCCCTGATAGCCCAGCACACACACGCTGCCACCAGCTATGATTCTCTCAATCAAGAATTAATTAAGAGGGTCCGCAGCAAACCCAAATTAGTAGCGTAGTTATTTCAGGCACGTGCTAATTCGTTTATAGAGCAGGAGAAACAAACTAATAATTTTATATGTTTATTCCTAAAATGTAGGCAGTGTTTTAAAAGTTCAAAAAAGATGTAACAAGCTGAGACAATACAATTATGAGACAATACAATTATGTACAATGCAATTAAAATAAAATCAGGGTTAAAGGTGAAAAACTTGCATGGCACTTAGATCATTGCAGGCAAGACAGGCTGGGGGAGGAGCCACACGTCACAATGCATCACAGAGGTGCTCTACCTCTGGTGTCCAGGACAGATCTGAGGCAAAATACCTGGCCTTGCCTTATAGACCTGTGGCCGTGACATCATAAAAAGGGCGGAGTTACCGGGGTCCTCCTCTTGCTCTTAAGTGTTAGTCTTGGTTCAGAAAACTCATAACTATCATAACTTAGAAAGGGAGGCTCTTACAGCGATGCACAGCGTACCATTGTACTCCGCAAGACGTTGGCGTGCATTTAAGTCTAAACGCAGAGTGCCTGGGTGGATCGGATAAGCAGGAATCTGTTTCTTGGGTTCTGTGGCGGCTGGAGCCGGGAAAAACATGGGCCAGGAAGCCCCGTCGACGCAAGTCGCAGAACTGCTATTTTCGTATTTTTATCATACTCTCACATTGCATTACGTCCAAATGAATGAATTCCCATTATTGTCTATGAGAGGAAAAAGCACATGGGCAGACAATGCGGACCCCTGCGGTGAGGGAAACTCCAGCGCTGGCAGCTCAGATTGCACTGAGCCTGAGTGCAGACTGGGAGGGGGGAAGGGAAGCGCAGCTATACACAGGCTGCTAAATGTAGTAGATGTTGTCACAACTCCCCTTTTCAAAGTTACTAAAAAACTTCTATTTGTCATAACTCTGGGTAGAAACCTCGTAAAAAGACGACCAGGGTATCATTTTTCTTATTACGACATTACCTTTCTTTTGATACCAAACATCATATATCTATGTGTTACTGGAAAGCATATTCCCTTTACTTGATTTCTGGTGGGTGCAGAAGCCCGAAAATGCCACTGTGAATAGCTTGAATCATGCAGATTTGTCATGTGTGCATCGCCACGAAGATCGTCGCGGTTGCACATTCTGACTTCTCACAGCTGAGTAGCTGTTTCTTTGTGTTTGGCAGTTAGGGAGTTAATTCTGTCTGTGCTCGGTTCTGGCACTGGGTGCAGTTTCTCCCGGCTGCAATTGATTATTTGTTGATTGGTTTTCTTTAAATCCCTTGTTGTCTGCTCTGGGAGTTGCCAGTGAAATCTCCATGCAGACCACAGATAGGATTGAACCTGTATAGACTCAAGTTGAGATCTCCTTAGTTGATTTAGCTCACATTGCTTAGAGTTTTATATCCCAGACCATTTATGTTTCTTCTATGCTTGTGTGTGTATGCAAGTCTGTGTTTACTCCTGTCTGTCTTATATGTTTAAATTGTGTATTTAGTTGATATCTGCCCATATCCCTGTGGTGGTATTCAGGGATTGATAGGAGACAGGATTAGGCTGGAGACTTGGACCTCTGAACCATTATCAGTACCTCCAAGGTGAGGGATTAGTTAGGACCCCAGTTTAGGGTCAGGTTAGACCCCGGTCCACCTCTTTCCTGTTACAGCTTTACAAGTCCTCAAGATTAACCCTGAGTTCAACGGATATCGTGTCAGGTAAATCTATTCTATACTTACATGTTGAAGTTGCTAAACTGTATGTTGTTTAGAGTGTTGTCCCTGTAAGAATAGTTTACTGACATTGTTAACATCTCATTAGACAGCGTGACAAGATTCCAAATATATACATTTCCTGCTTCTATGATTAGCCTGTATTATTATACTCGAGTTTGAATGAAAAAAGGAGAGCTTAAATCCATGTGCTAGGAGAACTCTCCTTAACCAGTTAGGGTCATAAATGGATCCTGTGTTGCCAGGCCTTCCATGGTCTCATATTAAACCAGCTTGTATAGCAGGAGGGAGGGGGTGAGTGGACATTCCAACAGGGAGAAAAGAGGGAGATGTCTGTAAGCTGCGGAGCAGCGAGTCATTCAAAAAGCAAGGAACTGCAGCCGATAGTACTGTATGTGTAATCGGAACCATGGAAAATGTTTCATATTTTCTCCAGTCACCTTCCACGACAGCAGCATCGAAGGATGTCTCCCAGCCCTAATGGGAGACAGGTAACACAAAAGAGATTCAATTACCCCTTCCAACAACCACCAGTGTTTTTCCTGTCCCCTATGGGGCATGAAGTGGTTCCGATGGTGCTGCCGTGGCCGGCGATCTGGAGCACCCTGCGACTCACATATTCAATGCCGGGCAGCCGAAGTCGGGGCTCTGCTCTCCTCCTCTGTGGGCTATTCCCATCTCCACGATCCTTGTGTGACTCGGGAACTTTCCTGCCCCTCCTGCGCTCCCTTGGGGGTTAAAGCGGGGTAAAGCGGGGCGGTGATGTGCGGCCGGGGTTCTCCCGCAGCTCCCCGGCATCCTCCTTCCTCCGTGTGGCTGATTGCGGGAGTTCGCGCGCACCTGAAGTGACGTCGGCCCGAACTTCTGGTCTACCTCCTGTGCATTCCACGGTGGAACGCACACGTGGCTGGCGTACATTTGAGGTTCCCCCCGTTGGACCTGGGGAGGAGGAGCACAGAATCACCTTGGGACCTCGATTTCTTTAAATCCTGGTCGAGGGAGCATCCAAGCAAGACGCATTGTCTATGTTCCCCTGTGACTGGTGACAGACTGACCACATGGACGGCAACAAACCCTCCCTATCGGCGTCTGCAGAGCCCAGCGTTCACCCTCCTACTGTAAGTAGTGGATGATGGTCCCTTGCTGTCCAGGTGTTTATAGCCTACAGGTTACTTAGTATTCCTTCTCTCTCTTTAGTTAGGGAGAAAAGGTCCCTGCCCTAAAGAAGGATAAGGTGCCCAGCCGCAAGTGTGGTATATGCGCTTCCAGGCTTCCATCCGCATATAAGAAAAAGCTTTGCCAGCCTAGCACGGATGAGGTGTTACGTACTGAACAGCCCTCTCCTGGATAGCATCAAGACCCTCATTAAATAGGAGGTACAATCCTCTATGGCCTCCTCCAAAGAGAAGGAAGATGGCACCTGTGGAATCAGACTCGGATGAAATCCGTACCTCGGGTTCGGAGGACATTTGGGAGAATGAGGGTTCAACTTCCACCCCCAAGTCTGAAAATAAAAAATATTACTTTTCTTCCAAAGATATGGAAGAACTGATTAGTATGGTGAGAGGCACCATGGGGGTTGAGGAAGAGGAAGTGAGATATTCTGTATAGGATTAGATGTTTGGGTGGCTGAAACTCAAAGATCAGAAAGGGTTTCACATACACGGGAATGTGTAAAACCTTATCCTTCACGAGTGGGGCTTCCCTGAAAAAGGTCTTAGTGTCCCTTCGAGTTCCCTATGGGAAATCCCTAAAGTGGATGAGCTGATGTCTAGGGTAGCCAAAAAGACGGCTCTTCCCTTTGAGGATTCATCCCAGCTCAAAGATCCTATGGATCGGAAAATCGAGAGCTTGCTAAGGAAATCCTGGGACACCTCCACCAATCTGCTTAAAACGAACGTGGCCTCGACATGCGTCGACAGATCTCTCTTCCTCTGGCAGCGCACGTTGGAAGATCACCTTACTCAGAGTACTTCCAGAGAGCAGATACTTGACTCTCTTCCCCTCCTCCAGAAGGTAACGGGGTTTCTGGCTGACGCCTCTGCTGAGTCCGTCCGGGTGGCAGCAAGATCCACAGTCCTCCCCATCAGCCTCCAGGAAGGGTGATCTGGGTATACTGCCCCCAGAGCTGGCGGAAACACAAGACACAGTTCAGACATTCAGGTACAGGAACAGATCCAGGATCAGGGATTCAGGAAACAAGACACAACAGGAACAGGCCTGGATATGCAGCCTCCAGGAAGGACGATCTGGGTATTCTGCTCTCAGAGCTGGCGGAAACACAAGACAGGACAAAGGGAATCAGCTCTCCAGAACTGATCACACACAGAGCGGGAGCTGAACACACAAACACACATGGCTAGGTTCAGGAACTCAATGCAAAGCTCTGGCAATGCCCCACAGGGCAGGGGAACTTTATATATGAGCTGCCTCACAGCGATAGGCTGGAGCAGCAATTCTAGTGCACACCCATTCCTCATAAAAGCAAGGAAGGTGTGGCCCGCACACCCTATGCAAAGCCAGACACAAATCAGCACAGCAAGGACACCTGGCAATGGCTGCAGCCTAAACACACGTAGTAAGTCATGCACCACTGCAGAGGACCTTGCAGCCTTCGAGTAGCTTCCACAGCGGTAGCCAGGGACCGCACATGAGGGTGGTCATGCAGCGCAACGGAGACACTCACGCATGTACGGCTACGCAGCGGAGCTGGGAACTGAGCAGCATCCATACAGGTAACAGACAACAGTATCCCAGCTGGTTAGGGGGAAAGGAGCAAAAGGGTTAAAGAAAAGACATGCAAAGTAACGCTGGAAAACAAGGTACAGATAATACCAGCGTTACAGACTTTCTTCAAAAGGGGTTGGAGCTAGGGCTTACACACAGTACACTGAAGGTGCAGGTATCAGCTCTTAGTTCTTTTTTTGATCAAGACTTAACTGGTCACCGCTGGGTTAAACGCTTTATGACCTCTGCAGCTAGAATTCGTCCTAGGCTTCGTAGTCAGGTCCCCCCTTGGGATTTGAATCTAGTCCTTAACAGTCTAACCTGAGATCCATTCAAACCCCTATCATCCATGAGCTTAAAGAACCTGACCCTTAAAACCATCTTTCAAGTTGCGATTACTACCGCAAGTCGCATAGGAGAGTTGCAGGCCCTGTCAGTACAGGAACCCTATCTAACTATCACTACAGACAGTATTATCCTTCGGTTAGATCCCTCCTTTATGCCTAAGGTAGTCTTGGACTTTCGTAGAGGTCAGGATATTGTGCTACCCTCATTTTGCCCAAATCCTTCCAATACGAAGGAACAAATCTTTCACACCCTTGACGTCCACAGGGTGGTTCTCTATTACCTCCAACAAACTGAAGATTGGAGGATTGACAAAAACCTATTCATTCAGTGCACGGGACAGAATAAAGGCAAGAAGGCGGAAAAAAGCTGGATTACTTACCACGGAGTAAGCCAGCTGGATAGCGTCCCTGATCCACCGGGATAGGGTGACCTTCGTGATTCCATACCATTTCTTGTGGCCCTGGAAGGATATAAACAGAGCACCACACTGCCTCCAACTCCTAGTCCTTTCAATGTATTTTAATACTATTCGTCTAACATCCAGGGTGTGAAACTTCTGTTCTTCAGGAGTGGAGGGGTCATTAAAGAAGGTGGGAAGTAGTATTTCTTGTGACCTATGAAATTTTCCCACCACTTTGGGAAGGTATGAGGGATCTGGTTTTAGGATCAATCTATCCTGAAATGTTAGTAGGAAAGGTGGATCTATGAATAACGCTTGAATGTCACTGACTCTCCTAGCAGATGTTAGTGCCACCAGGAGGGCCGTTTTAAGTGATAGGTATTTTAGGGATACTGTATCAGCTGACTCAAAGGGAGGTTCTGTTAGAGCATCTAGGACCAGGTTTAGATCCCAGGGGTTCGGTATGTGAACCGGATTGATCCGTTCACAAGCTGTGATGAATCGGGACACCCATTTATTCCCCGCAATATTATGGCCATAGAGGGCTCCTAATGCAGACACCTGGACTTTTAATGTGTTTACAGATAGACCCAAATCCTTCCCCTTTTGCAGCATTTCCAAGATAGGCCCTATCGGAATTTCCAAAGGGTGAGAGGTTGTATGGAATTGCAAGAATTTTTTCCATACTCTAGTGTAAATTCTTGTGGTAGACTGTTTCCTGCTCTGCAGGAGTGTACCAATTAATCCTTCCAAAAATCCCCCTTGATTTTAGAATCTGCCTTTCAAGTTCCAGGCCGTCAAGTGGAGGTTGTCCACTTGAGGGTGGAAGAAAGGTCCCTGAGAGAGTAGATTCGGGACTGAGATGAGGACCCAGGGGTCTGATATCGACATAATTTGTAGCCATGAGAACCATAGTCTCTTGGGCAAAAATGGTGCTATTAGTATCACTCTCGCCCTCTCCTCCCTGATCTTCTGAATAACCTGTGGTGATATTATTATCAGGGGGAAGGCGTATGCCAGCCTGAATCGCCAAGGAACTTGAAGAGCGTCTACTATGTCCGGATGATCTGCCAAGGAGAGGGAGGCAAATTTCCGGACTTGTTCTTTCTCATCGCAAAAAGTTCTATTTGAGGATGACCCCATAGAGACTCTATCTGTTTGAAGATGTGGTGATTTAGGCACCATTCCCCTTGTCGTAACGTATAGCGGCTGAGGAAGTCTGCTTCTTGGTTGTTTTCCCCTTTGATGTGCAGGGCAGAAAAGGATAACAGATGTTTCTCGACCAGGTGCAAGATTTCTTCTGCAGAAGACATCAGACTTTTTGATTGAGTACCTCCTTGTTTGTTTATATACGCCACTGCTGTGGTGTTGTCTGATAAGATCCTGACATGTTTTCCTCGGAGCTGTGGAAGAAAATGACGTAACGCATTATATTCTGCATTTAGTTCTTTTAAGTTAGATGAATACTGGAATTCCTCTCTATTCCAGATCCCTTGGCAGAGGCTATCACACATGTGGGCGCCCCATCCGTTGGGGCTAGCATCAGTGGTCAAAGTATGGGAGGGAGTTATTACCCACGGAACACCACCCGCAAGATGGTTCTCATCTAACCACCATATTAGAGAAGTTAACACTTCCCGAGATAAGGTCATTTTCTTTTCAAGAAGACCATGTAGCCGTCTTTCCTTTTGAAGTATTTGATGTTGCAGTGTCCAAGTATGGTATTGTGCCCACTGAACTGCTGAGGTATAGGCGGTAAGGGAACCCAACAGTGACATCACTTCTCTCAGAGACATGCGTGGATTGTCCATTGCTGTAGAAACTTTGTTTTTAATTAGTGTTATTTTTACCTGCGGAAGTAGACACTTTTGGCTTGTGGAGTCTAGATGGAACCCTAAAAACGTCTGGAGGGAATATGGAATAAGTCTGGATTTTCGAAGTTGATGATCCAGACTAGATCCTGTAAAGATGAGACTGTATCAGCTAAACGTTCAGCACACTGGGCAGCCGAATTCCCGACAACTAAGAAGTCATCGAGGTAGGGCACAATTAAGGTGTCTTTTTGATGAACGTAAGCCATCAACTCCAGCATCACTTTGGTGAAGATTGTCGCTGCTGTAGAAAGGCCAAAGGGCATGGCTGTATACTGGAAGTGTCGGATCTTGGGTTCGAATGTCACTGCGACTCTGAGGTACCTTTGGAATCTGTCATGGATAGGGAGATGGTAATATGCATCTTTTAGATCAATGCCCGCCATCATGCAATTTGGAAAAGGGAGTTTAATGGTGGATCTAATTGATTCCATCTTAAATTTATGCTTCTGGATAAAGGTATTAAGTTTCTTCAAATTTATAATTGTTCTAAAGGAACCGTCAGGCTTGGAAACTAGGAATAAAAGAGAGTAGAACCCTCTACCTAATTGTCCCACCGGAACCTTAACTAAGGCTAGGTTCACACTGCGGTAAACCAGCCCGTTCAATGCATAGCGTTGACGGGCTGGTAACGGTATAGCATAACGCAATCGCGTTATGCTATACCCGCTAGCGCAGATGAATCATCAGATGATTCATCTGTCCTAGCGGTGATGGAGCCCAGACGCTGCAGGCCGCGTCCGAGGCTCCGTCACTGAATGACGGCACGTCGCGAACGCATGCCGCTTTACGGCATGCGTCGCGATGCACCGAACAATGGGGTTCAATGGCAGCGTTAACGGACTACGTTACATCGCGTTATACCGTGGTGTAACGCAGTCCGTCTAACGGACTGCCTTGGCACAATGTGAACCCAGCCTAAGACTCTCTTGAATAATAGAGATCGAATTTCCGTCTCAAGGGCCTTTTGTTGTGTTGGCGAATTAAGGTGTGTTACAATAAATGAGTCGTAGGGAATTTGAAGGAAATATAATTTTATTCCTTCTTTAATAATACCTAATATCCATGAGCTAGATGTTTTCTCCACTGTGGGAAGAATAATTTCAGCCTACCCCCTACTGGGGTGACTAATTGTTTAGAAATTATTTCCCTTTCTGAAGCCAGATGACCTAAACATGGAACCCTTTTGTCTTTCTTCCTTTGTGGCCAATCTCGATGGTCTTTCTCTCTGTCTCCTTTTGCCAAATGATCTCCTTTAAAAGGCCCTCCTATAGAAAGGAATAGAAGAATCAGGTGAAGCTTTCTTCCTGTCTTTTGCTTTGGTATGTCATCTAGGGTTTTCCCAAAGAGAAACTCACCCTCACAAGGGATAGCGTAGATTTTTTATTTCGACTGCGTGTCCCCCTTCCAACCTTTCATCCACAAGGCTCGCCTGGCATTATACACCAAACCCGCGGACCTTGCTGCTAGGCGTAACGAGTCCACCGATGCATCGGCTATAAAGGCTTCTGCCCCTCTAATTAAGGGAATGGCTGACCACAGTTTTTCTCTAGAGATTTTTTGCTCAATCTGCTGGTCCAGTTGGTCAATCCATACCAGCATTGATCTGGCGGTGCATGTACTAGCCACTGCTGGTTTAAAAATGCCCATAGTTGCCTCCCAAGACCTTTTAAATGAAGACTCTGCTTTACGGTCAAGGGGATCAGAAAACAGGCCCGCATCTTCCATTGGTAGTGTGGATTGCGTGAAGGTAGAGGTAACAGCCGCGTCCACCTTAGGGACTGTAACGGGTCTGGTAGGCGGAACCTCTGAGCTTTATTT
>VIAB01042326.1:10140-20984 GCA_009801035.1 Oophaga pumilio
TGTGCAACCGCGACGATCTTTGTGGCGATGCACACATGACACAATCTTGACCATCTCCCAGTATCTGCCACCGACAGGGATGAAGCAATCCCGCGGGTCTCAGACAGGAAGGCCGATTCTTGGCTCAAGAGACACACACTTGGACGTAGTCCCTAAGATCACATGCCATCCGCAGACACCAATAAGACCTCAACAGAAGCTCAGTAGCCCTCTTTATCCCGAAGTGCCAACCAACTTGGACGTGTGAGCCCAAGAGAGGACCTCTGGCTTCAGGTTTGTTGTTACAAGAGTTTTGCCCAAAGTCACCTGCTCTAGCGAAATAGGAGCCACCGTACGCAGACTCTCCGAAGGCACAATTAGCTGTGGCTCATCCACCTCCTCGGAAGACACTACATAACGAGATAAGGCATCAGCCCGTAAATTCTTCTCCCCTGAGAGGAAATGTATGGTAAAATTAAAATCAGGAGAAGAATAATAGAGACCACCTGGCCTGGCGGGAATTTAGCCATTGGGCTGCCTGCAAAAAGAGCAAATTCTTGGAAGGGATGCAGAGCTCTCACAAGAAGATAACTCCATTCGGAGAAAGCCAACTTCATGGCCAGTAACTCCCTGTCACCAAAAGAATAATTCCTCTCCGCCAGTGAGAAGGACTTAGAGAAGAAGAAACAGGGCTCTTTCCGACCGTGAGCATCCTTCTGATATAACACAGCTCCTGCACCGACAGAAGAGGCATCCACTTCCAGGATGAAGAGCTTATCCACATCTGGCCGATGTAACACAGGAGCCCTAGCAAAGTGGAACTTTAAGGACACAGAGGCCTCAGAAAGCTCCATAGAACATAGCTTGGGGTTAGCTCCCTTCTTAGTGAGAGCTACCAAGGGAGCCGCCAGAGTATAGAAGTGGAGAATGAACAGGCAGTAGTAGTTAATAAATCAATAAAAGTTAAGAAAAAGTTAATAAAGGAAATGAGGATTCTGCCAGTTAAACACCGACTTCACTTTCACAGGTTCCATAGCCAAACCCTTGGCTGAGATGATTTACCCAAGGAATGGTAGGGTCACCTGCTCAAATACACACTTTTCAAGTTTGGCGTAGAGGGAGTTGGCACGCAAGAGTTCTTCGTCACCTTCTCGGTTGCATATTAGATTATAGGTACCATGCAGATCTAATTTGGTAAATATCCCCGCAAACAGCTGAGAGATAAGTGGCAAAGGATATTTATTTTTAATGGTTATGGCATTCAGATCCCTGTAATCTATGCAAGGACGGAGTTCACCATTCTTCTTTTGGACAAAGAAGAACCCAGCTCCAGCAGGAGACACTGACTTCCTAATAAATCCCCTCGCCAGATTCTCCTTTACATACTCTGACATTGCTTCAGTCTCTGGAAAGAACAAAGGATAAACACGTCCCTGGTATGAGGTCTATCAGACAATCATAGGGATGATGGGGAGGAAGAGTCTCTGCAGCCTTCTTAGAGAACACATCCGCATACTGCCAGTAGTGCTTGGGAAGTGAGGTTAGATCTGCAGGAACCTCGGATGATGCTGCCCGAACATGGGCCCTGAGACACTGTCCATCGCATGACCTACTCCATCACTGTATACTCCCAATAGCCCAATCAATATGGGGTAAATTATGACGCAATCAAGGCATACCTAGCAAAACCTCAATACCCTCGGGGATGACCAGCAAAGAGATTATCTCCTGGAGTTTTGAAGAGAACTCGAGGGTAAGAGAAATGATCTGATGGGTAATTTGAGAGGATAATGCAGAACCATTAACCGCTCAGATGGTAATGGGCCTAGAGAGCATCACTAGGGGTATTGCGTGCTGTTGGGCAAAGGAGGAAGACATAAAATTACCCTCTGCCTTGGAATACACTCAAGGCTTTGAAGAGAGTGAGGTCAACACATAGCACAGTGTCACCTTAAACGTTAGTTTGGAGGTCCCGCCTGATGAATCTGGAGCGCCTCCCCCAATAGCCACTAGAGATGGACGTTCCCCCTGACGCCTGGGACACCTGTTGGTGATATGACTATCCTGCCCACAGACAAGGCAAGTAGGAGGGGAGCGTACGTGATGGGATTAAGCCTCCGCCCGATGACCAACCAGAGGCTCCCCCAGTACGTTAAAATTTGGTGCCAACTGAATCATTTGCCTACACTGGGCCCGCTCCAACCTTCGTTTGAAATGCCGAAAGTCAATAGGAGTGATTATGGATATTAAATCCTCCAATGTAGTTGGAATCTGCCTAGTGGCCAAAGCATCCTTAACGTGGTCTGCAAGGCCCCTCAAAAACACGAGGACCAAGACCTTATCTGGCAACTCCAGCTTGGAAGTTAACGTCCAAAAACGAATAGCAAACTGGCTGGTCAAACAAGAGCCCTGCATCAAGGCCAGGAGTTGGAGTGCGGCGTCATGGATAACCTGGGGTCCTAGAAAGACCTGTTTCAGGGCGCTCAAAAAACGAGAGGCGCTCCAGAGCACTAGGTCCTTATATTTCCGTAACGGCTTAGCCCACTCTCAATGCCCTGTCCATCAAAAGGGACACCACAAATCCCACTTTGGCCTGTTCAGATGAGAGACGTGAACTCAACAGCTCCAGCTGGGTCAAGCACTGGTTCATGAATCCCCTGCAAGCCTGGCTATCCCCAGAAAACCTATTGGGGAGTGGGAAGTGTGGAAAAAATGGAACAGGAGTCACAGCTGAAACCCTATTAGTGGCTTCACTACTGCAAATTCATCCACAGCTGAGGTTGCTCGCTCTAACACGGGCACCATGCTCTCCAGCTGCTGAAAATTCCGCAGAAGTTTCTGCTCATCCGCCATTGCTAGCCAGACCCTGTTACTAAGATACTGTTAGGGTTTGCAGATCGCACCAAATATAAATTGAGATGCTGCAATCGCAACCCTGGGGTCCACCGTGCGGTGATGGAGGAAACGCAGCTAGTAAACAATGGCGGAACGATGCTGCGTGCAAGTGCCGTAAACACACCAAGTTAAAGGTCACTCCGTGTGGAAAGAGTGCAAAGTACCTGCTCGGTTGCTCCACAGAGTGGTACAATAACAGCTAAACCCTGTTAGACAACACAGGAGTTCAGCAAGTAAGGATGCTAGTTGGGGTCCCTATAGCTACTCCCCAGGGAAGTCTAGGCTGGTGGTTGTGCTCGCTTTGACACTCGGTTGTGCTAACTGCACGCACGACCATCAGTCATCAAGAGGCAGGAATTCCCACCATACACTGCCTGCCTAGACATACAATCGCCATGCTAGTAGCACATGTGCACAGAGAGTGGTAACGTATCCACAGACACACTCATAGCATAAAGGATCTTAGCGCACCAATGTGCATCACAAAGACACTTTTATATGCTCCGCTTAAGTCCAGTCAGACAGGACCTTGCTCGTGGACCAATGAGGAACTGCCACATCACCCGAGCAGCTGACGACCGACTACCAATGAGAGGTCGCCATCTCATGAGCATGCTCAGTAGGGTGATTCCTGGACTTATCCTCAGGAATGTCTGTTCACCGCTGCCTATTGCTAGTTAGTATAACTTTGGCTGGAGAGCCAGCAGTAACTAAGCAAACAGCACGAGTCTGAGCAAGGCGCTGAGGCCGACATCTTTTCTGAGAAGCACCCTCTGTGGCCAAGGCTGAATGGGAGTCCGCAGAAGGAGACAAAGCTGGGGATTCACTCTGTGCAGCGGGAGAATCCTGGCACCTAACATGTAGTCCTTGCATATGGGACGGTCTCATGAAAATAGCCCAAGTGGTGGACATTTCCCCCCTGAGTTGCTCCTGGTGTGCATGGCCATCCCCTGCAATCCTTTTGGGTGAAAGGAGCCGTATCTCTGCCATCAGCATTGTCTGAGGGTAATCTTTTGAGTAAGTCTTCCACTACTGCCATATGGCATGCATGCACTGAAAACGCCACATCTGCCTCCGACATTAGAGAAGCAAATTTTTCCTTGTACCGTGGGTCAAGTGCACAGCCAGTATTTCATGGTGGACAAAATGTGATTCACTAGAGGGACTTGGGAAAGGCACCTGGACATAAACTCTGCCATATGTGGCAGACTACAAAGAATGAAATGTTTAGTGCCCTCACCAGGAAGAACACTAACCATCCTCTCCTCCTCTCGACACATAGCCTCTGCCTCCTCCTCCTCTTCAGGCCATCCATGCTGGACAGGCATGAAGCTGGGATTGGGAGTCCCCTCTATAGCGCAGAGCAAAAACTCCTGTTCCTCCTCATCCTCCTAATGTTCCTCTTCATCACCCAATGTGGTTTAAGAATACTGTGAGGCTGGGCTGTATGGTATCAACCACAGTACAATCTTGCTTCATAGACACCTGCTTAGCATTTAAAGCTTTCTCTTTGAGATTCTTCAGCAAATGTGGGATGGTTACACTGATAATAGCATGATCAGCGCTCACCATCTTGGTGCAGTACTCAAAGTTTTGAAGAACCACACATAGGTCAGCAATCCTAACCCACTTGTCAGTTGTTTTGTGTGTGGGCTGAGTGTTACTCTGACTGGCATTGCAAGACTGCCCTCTGCTGCTCACAAAGCCTTGCCAACATACAGAAGGTCGAATTCCAGCATGTGGGCAGGTCACAAATCAGTCAATGATGCGGAAAATTAAAGCACTACTGCAGTGAAGCTGGACTGGCGAAAGCCTGAGATGACTTTCGGAAATATGGGCTGTCACGGTGTACCTTGGCAAGTAGGTCAGGCAAGTCAGGGTATGTTTTTAAAAACCGCTGCACAACCGAGTTCAGCAAATGGGCCATGCATGGAACATGTATTAGCTTGCCGAGAATTAAAACTGCCACAAAGTTATGTCCATTATCATACACAACCAGACCTCATTGGAGGTTCAGTGGAGAGAGCCACTGATCGGTCTGTTCTTTTATCACTTTCAACAGCTCGGCTGTGTTGTGAGCTTTATCACCTAAACTGATGAGCCTCAGCAGAAGAGAGACTGGGAAGTGGTGAGGGGGCTAGTTCTGAAGAGGATGAAGAAGAGGAGCAGGAGAGACAGGAAGTGGAATACAAGGACACTGAAACCCTGATGGAAATTGAGCCCGCTCTTCTTGGTGTGGGTAAGATGTGTGATGTCCCAGCTTCTGACTCTGTCCCAGACTCCACCAGGTTTACCCAGTGTACCATCAGGAAAATGCATCGTCCCTGTCCACAAGAACTTGTCCATGTGTCTGTGGTTAGAAGGACCTTCCCTGTAACTGCATTGGCCAGAGCATGGCTGATATTGTGTAATATATGCATATGTAACTCGGGGATGGCACACCGGGAAAAATAGTGTCAGCTGGAAATCGAGTACCGTGGGGCTGCCACTGCCCAGAGGTCGAGGAAAGACTCAGTTCCCACAAGTTGAAATGGCAACATTTCCAGGGATAGCAATCTGGCAATGTGGGTATTTAGCGTTCGGGCCTGTGGGTGGGTGTCTGGATATTTCTGCTTTCTGGTAAACATCTGGGGCAGAGACAACAAACTGGACATTGTTGCAGACTGTTGTGTGTGTGCAACTGCTGGTTGTGGGCAGCAGGCATCAGCGCCTTCTTCTTCGATTGGGAAGGTCAAAACACAGGGGAGGGCAGTGGTTTGACCCTCAGACACAGATTTTGTATCCAGGCATTCCACCCACCTACTGGGGTGCTTGGCTGCCATGTGCATTTGCATGCTGGAGGTGCTCAGGTTGGCAGTGTTCTTACTTCTTCTTAGCTTGGTTTGGCAGATGCCACAAATTACAGCTGTTTTATCTGAAGGGCTTTCAGAAAAATACTGCCATACAGGAGAACAACACACCCTTGGCCTGTTATCTAGCCAAGTAGGGGAGCTCTGTGAAACTGTTGACCGTGTTCTACCTCTGGTTTAACCACTACCTCTGCTTGCCTGTTTTCTTGCTATGGATCCATCCTTCTCTGCACTGCTGTGCCTGCTATGTGTGCCACTGTGCCAGGATGGATCATTGGCCTCATCATCGACAATGTCGTCTTCCAATTCCTCAGTCTGATCCTCCTTCTGAGTTGCGATTTGAGGCAGACCTAATGGAAAATTTGCATCATGATAATCCTCCACCTCTTCAGACATGAATTGACTTTCCACAAAGTGCCTTTCTCCAGGCCGCGGGTGCTCAAATACTTGGCTACTGAGATTGGACCATGTGGAAGACTTCGTGGTGCTACTTGTCAACACACTGGAGCCTTTGTCTGCCAGAAAACACAAAAACATACTCACACTTGTCTGGGTTTGTTAGTGGTATAGCAATGCAAGGAAGAAAAACGATCATTTAAAGGGAAACTGTCACCCCCAGGGCCTTTTTAAGTAAAAGATCCACCTTCAGTAGCACTAAGGCTGCATGCTGTGAAGATGGCTCTTATGTTTATGATTGCTAGGAACGCTGAAATAGACAGTTTTATAATTTGCCTGACGTACTGCTATTGTGTCAGGGAGGTATGTCTTCTCCCCTGTGTCAACAGCCTCAGAGGTGTCAATCATCCCCCTTTAGTTTCCAGCCCCTGCCTCCTCTCCTTCTTGCAACGTCACCGTTGCTGCGTGTAGCGGCGGCCCCAGATCCTGCCCCGCAGTGTGTTATGATGTATTCACACAGCAGGGCTGGGAATCTGGCGCCTGCTCAGTGATGATCTCTGCACCTGTCCCCCATCTCCCTCCGCCGCTTTCCTCTACCTCTTTCCTCACTGCGCAGGAGACAGATTCCCAGCCCCACAGTGTGAATACATCATAACACACTGTGGGGTGGGATCTGGGGCCGCCGATACACCCAGCGCTGATGATGTCGCAAAAAGGATAGGAGGCGGGGCTGGAAACAAGAGGGGGATGATTGACACCTCTGAGGTGTCTTACCTCCCTGACATAATAGCGGTATGTCGGACAAATTATAAAACTGTCTATTTCAGCTTTCTTAGCGATTAGAAACATAAGAGCCACCTTCACAGAATGCAGCCTTAGAACTGCTGAAGTTGGCTTTTTTACTTAAAAGGCCCTGGGGGGTGACAGGTTCCATTTAAGCCCAAATTACGTGAAAATATAAAGACACTTTATTGTAATTGCATCCAAAGAACAGGTTTAAAAAAGGTGGAAAAAAACACAGTTCATATGTACAGTTACACACACGGGATGTAGATGTGCTGATGTAACTCATCTGATATTGTTATAAGTCACAGTGGCTAAAAGCCATACAGAATATGAGACTGTTCAAATGTGGTACCCCTAAATAAGTCTTCAATATTATAGTAGTCTGTCAAATAAGATATATATCAAAAACAAGATATAGCATGGCAGTCCATCATAGGAAGTATGCATGAAACATAGCAATATCGGCAATAGTGCTTTGTAACAGATTCAAACGATAATAATGAATAAAGAAATGCTCTCACAAGAATTGAGTAAACTAAATTGAATTTACTTAATAAAAGAATAAGAAATAAAGTCACATCAAATATCACATATAAGCAATACATAAGGATCAAAACAAATATTTTACATTACATTTCTCAAGATAGAAGTCCAAGTCAATCTGTTTTCATTCACCCTCTCTCCTCATCTCTGTCACATCTCCAAATCTCCCTTTTTGTCCCAAGTTTCAGTTCACTTTATATGTAAAAACTCTACATTGAAACTTACTGAGAGGCTTTGATGTCCCAAGGTTTGTGTACTGGAGACTTAGGGCCCCGTCACACATAGCGACACACCAGCGATCCCGACAAAGATATGCACTTGTCAGGATCGCTGGTGTGTCGCTACATGATCGCTGGTGAGCTGCCAAACAGGCAGCTCAGGCAGCGATCAGGACAGCGACACTGCTGGTAAGGTCGCTTACCCGCAGTGTACGTTGGATACCAGCCCACTGGTGCAGGGAGCTGGTAACCAAGGTACACATCGGGTTTCCAGGCGCTGCGCTGCACCTGGAAACCCGATGTGTACCTTGGTTACCAGCTGATTGCTGGTCTCCTGCCTGCCACACACAGCGATGCATGCTGGCCAGCAGGAGACCAACGATCAAGAATATGTCTAGGACATTCAGCGACGATCAGTGATACCCAGCAGGGGGGCTGATCGTCGCTGAAAGTCACACACAGCGATATCACTAGGGAGATCGCTGTTGCGTCACAAAACTAGTGACTCAGAAACAATCTTGCTGGCGAGATCGCTGTGTGTGACGGGGGCTTTAAATTGCCTCCAATTATCATAAACATCTCCTGGGAAAGGTCTAATTAGGTAATTCTCATCTTTGAAAATCAAAAGACTCCTTTTAGAAAATAAGTGTAAATGACCAGGTCTTTTACATTTCTTTGTTTAGAAGATAAATGTCAAGATTGTAATCAACAACTGTTTATTTCCCTTTCTTGGACAATTTAACCATCTGGTTGAACTTTCAGTGATCTTTTGCTAGACCCTCAACATAAGTGTATATATTTGGCGATACCAAATATGTACAGGTTTGATTTTCTTTTATTGTTTTATCTTGATTGAAGCGAAAGGGGGGTGATTTAAACTTTTTTTTTTAATATTTTTAAATACTTTTTTTTTTATTTTTGGCATTCTTCAATAACCTCCATAGAAGTCTTGAAGCTGCCATAGCATGATTGCCTCTGCTACATAGAGGTGATGCACAGATCACCTCTATGTAGCTGATTACATCATTGCTATGAGTGCCGATCATAGGATGGCGCTCATAGCAATCTGCCATCAACAACCATAGAGGTCTTGAGGAGACCTCTGGTTGTGATGGGAACGCTATGCTAACCCCCCAATCACATGACGGGGATCAGCGGTGTGCATATTTCAGGCTCTGCGGCTGGAAGCGCGCATTAAATGCCGCTGTCAGAGTTTAAAAGCGGTATTTAACAAGTTAATAGCTGGGGTGGATTGCGATTCCACCCACCGCTATTGCCGGCACATGTCAGCTGTACAAAACATCTGACATGTCCCGGCTTTGGGGAGACACGACATACACAGTACTAGTACGGCGCATATCGTGAAGGGGTTAAGGCTTCTTCTGCAAAGTTGGGTCCCAAGTTCATTGTGGAGGTAGTACATCCTGTGGCCTTCCGTTTGCGCCTTACCCCTATCTCTGCGGATCCCAAACTTGTTCCATAAGGCTCTTTTGAAGCCGTTAGAATCTTCCTCTGGGGTGTCTCCATCTCCTCCATCACCTATTTTGGTTGATGGACAGAATGAGTATGAGGTAGAACGGATTGTGGACTCTCACATGGTTCATCGCTCACTCCAATATCTAATTAATTGGCAGTGTTTCGGTCCGGAGGATAGGTAATGGGTGCCAGCGCGTTCAGTCCATGTGGATCGGTTGGTCAGGGCCTTTCACACTCATTGTCCAGGGAAACCTGGGGGGACTGTCTTGATTCAGTCCGGGGTTTGTTTTCTGCTATCCTCTACCTGGACTAGTCATGCAGGGGTTAATCCCCTCTGCCTCATTTTGGATCTGTTTTTGTTTTTTTCAGTTCACTGTGGCTTGCAGACAACATTAGTGATAGTTCATGCTTCCAGGCTAGAGCAGCTGACCCGTATACCATAGTGATCCTTCTGCCTCAGACTTCCCATGTTTGCGTCTGACCCATTCCCTATCCCTGAGTTTGTGAACATTTGTTTTTTTTCCCTACAGTGTATGACTCGGCTTGAACTCTGAACCCCACATCCCGCTTTTCTGTCTCTGATGCTTTGTTACCGACCGGCTTTTGACTCATTGACTTGTACCTTGACTCCTCTTTCCATCTCACATTTTCGATACCATATCTGGCTCTGACTTTTGACTTTTCTCTGACCGTGCGCATTGCTGTGACCTCTGGTACTTCGTCTTCCTGTTTGTTGCTGACCTGGTCTGGCTGACTACTCTGCCGCCTACTAGTGGTGGCCTGCATGTCTGTACTGCATGCTATACGGTGAGTGCAACACGTTTTCCCCTCACCGGCGCCTCCTGGTGGATGTTACGTGCAACTGCTCCCCAGTTGCATTACAGTAGTGTTTAAAAAGGGGCCGGAACCAATCGGTAACAACCCAGAAGTGCTATTACATTGCTAAGGAAACACCCATGCCAGCTGACGACACCGCACCATCCCGGGAACGCTGGGAGTGCACTCGGCACAGCGCTGACTCACTGGGAGCACAGGGGCTTTTTGACTGGATAGCATTTGTTCATGTTTTATTCCACAGATTGATAACATTTATATATACCTCTTTGGGATTTATTTATATCCACTTGCTGCATATATCTTTAGTAATGTGTTTGTCACTATAAATGCTTTGGCTGTCATACAAAGGACACAGTAACATATTGGTGCCCCATGAATACTGGGATAATTGGGTGCTGCATGCTTAATTTGTTTTCTAGGTGAGTCGAACAAGTGTGCATCAAGTATGGATGTTTATCTTATGAGTCAGTTAGTTATTTTGGATTGTGTATTTTAACATTATTACTTAGTCTTCATTGTTAATGAAATACTGACTACATATCTATTATTAATCCGTCCCAGGCAGGCCTATCCAAAAAAAAAATGTTCACTGTCATTTGGGGATACTGATGCATTTTGAGCCTCTTTTCTTTGATATTGGGGGTTCACCTCTCAAAGCCACTTGTTGGCAGCCTGACATTTGTTTTGGGGCAATTTGGTAGTGACCATCTGTTACTATGAGTATTCGCTCTTGGTATTTTTAATATCACTGGCAAACTTGCACTTTTCATATAATTTGTTTATTTGTGGTATAATTTTACTAGCTATGAACCCATTCTACTCCAGGGTGGCAAGCATTTTTATAGGTATATGGTCTCCCATCCTG
>VIAB01042342.1:9139-20968 GCA_009801035.1 Oophaga pumilio
AGAGTGGAGTGATCCGAGAAAGCCAAAGCCCGTGGGCTGCCCCCATTGTTCTCATACGAAAGAAGGACAGGACTCTGCATTTTTGCATGTACTATCGGAAACTGAATGCCTGCACCGTGCGAGACTCGTATCTATTCCCTAGAGTTGAGGAATAATTGTCAGCTCTGGGAAATGCGAAATACTTCTCGTCGTTGGATTTGGCCAATGGATATTGGCAAGTACCCATGTCCGAGCATGACCGGGCGAAGACAGCCTTCATACTACTCATGGGGTTGTTTGAGTTCAACCGGATGCCTTTTGACCTTGCTAATGCCCCCGGGACCTTCCAGCGACCAGTTACAAACTTTACATCGCCTGGTGCAGACCAAGTTCCGAGAGCTTGAACAACAGGAGACAGCTCCCCTACGAGGGACAGCTCTTAAGGCTGGAGACCACGTGTTGGTCCAAGACAAACGACCTTGAGGCAAGCTGGAGTATCGGTGGGAAAAGACCCTGTACCAGATGAAACGTCAAATTGGAACTGAAGGTCCTGTTTACGAGATTCAACCTGAAGGGGAAGGAGACGCTCCCACTGAGTAGTACATGGGAACATGCTCCGTCTTTGTTTGTCACGAGATATCGATCAACCAGACAGCACACAAGTTACACCAGAGCCATCCCCTGCTGAAGCTTTTGACTGCGACGTGGAAGAATTCCGGATTTTACGAGCAGTCAAAACACATGGGTGGGAATGACTGATCACATATCCCCACCCCAGGGGCATGGTTTGGCAGATAAAATGGAGACCGACTGTCTCATTGAGTGTCTGGGTCTTTGAGATGTGTGGATCTCCTGTGTGTTGGTCTGTGCTAAGGCCTAAAGAACCGGACACTATCCTGAGTGGGCGGACCCGCTATATTGTATGGACTTTTTAATTTGTGTTTTCACTTTGTGCTGGAAAATGGTGTTCTTTTGTTTGCTATCCAGAGTGGTTTATGAAGTTCTAAATAAACTTGCCTGGACATTTCAGCAATACCGCTTCCTGTGCCTACCTCAACTGCAGCAGAGTGTGTACAAAACCCTCCACCAACTTGTAATATATACTCCGCCCAGTATGCTCCGTCAGCAGCCTGCAACACTTACTACACTTGCTTTGAAAATATAGCAGCATCTGCAGTGTACAATTATATTTTAGCGCAAGCAGTTGACAAAGCAAAAAACGAAGAATGAAGAAGCTAGAAATGTTGCAACACATTTATTAGTTTACAGAAAATGAACGCGTGGAAAAAAATAGGATTTTCACCTTTATTTGGTGTATCTACTCTAATTGGAAAACATTCTAAAAAAGTAGTCGATGCTGTGGTAAAAAGTAGGTTGTGTCAAGCATGTAGTGTGTGGAACACAAAAGACGACACTACTGAGGAATACAATGAATGGTATGAAACACACAAAAAAAATGTGCTCCATAAATCACGAAGGCAGTGCGGGTAAAATTAAGATCGATGCTATCACTGAAATAGTTTTGAGATCGCAGGAGAAACACGGAGTTCTTAACAAAAACTATATTGGAGACGGGGACAGAAAAACATTTAGCAGAATTTTGAATGCAAATCCGTATGAAGATAAAGCTACTGTCATGAAAAAAAATGTGCCGGCCACGTAGTAAAAGAATGATCATGAGACTTCGCAATGCAAAGAATAATAGCAAAGGTATCGGTGGCAAAGGTGCTGGAAAGTTAACAGATATAGTTATTGGTGAACTCACTAAGTATTATGGCTTGGCATTATTATTATTATGGCAGTAGACATGCAGACTCCGTTGAGGAAATGAGGAAAGAAATATAGGCCACATATTATCACAAAAGTTTCACCGATGATAAACCGCAACATGACAACTGTCTACTGGGTAAAGAGAGCTGAAGCCGAAAGTACACTTGCAACATTTTATCACGATAAACCCTCTATTACTGCGAAGGTATTGGACATAATAAAGCCAATTTATGAAGAGCTGTCATCGGATGATTTGCTGGCACGTTATGTTGGAGCAGAAATGCAAAATAACAACGAATCACTCATCTCACTCATTTGGACTTTTGCTCCGAAACATCTTCAAGATTGTGAACCATAGCTACATTTTTCGTAATAATTATCTTTAACAAGGGATTTATGTGAATTCTTTAAGTAATGAACTTGATGGGAATGACTGTTGGGCAGCAAGTGGAGATGTACGCATACACTGGGGACAAGGCTTGTTTACGTCACTTGGAGAAGCTTTTTTCAGACTCCGCTCGAGGCGACACATCTCAGCTCTGCAGGAATTTTATGAGCATGGGGAAGGATCACCCTATGGTCCTGGAGTAGCTGATTGATCATAAGTAAATGTGTCTCTGTGTAATCAGTACGAAAAACTTTAACAAGTTTTTTTCAAAATCACTTTTTTCAAACGATGGCCACGATATCTCCAGAACCAATTGGTCAATTGAGTCAGGCTTGTGCACACATTTTCAGTATATAAGTGCCTATCTCCTGTACCAGAATCAAGTCAAAATCTTTTTTTTTTGTAATTTTGACAGACCTCCAATTGTGCCAAAAATCGATACTCAATTTTCAGCATGACGCCATTTTTTTAATTTGCACATTTTTTTAAAATTCTGCTATCAGAGATAGCGACAATCATAGTAGTTACGAATCTCTTTTTTTGTTTTGTTTTGTGTCAGACAAGTACAACAGCCGGAATCATGGCCACTGTTAACCACGCACTGCATCCCGCAGCCATTTTCCTGAAGCCCCGGGAAGCAGAGTACTCTATCTGAGCACGCGTGGCCTCAGGAAGATAGCCGCCACCACCGAGAAACTCGTGATTAGCCCGGCTTTGCTGCTTGCCTTGGACACTGGGCCGCGGCGTCACCTCACCTGAGGAAGGGATCCTGTATCAGCATCACCGCAACTTTGCCACACCACTGCTGCAACCTCCCGTGGACACCAGGCCTGCTTCGTTGCCTCCTGTGACCCTGCTGTACCACCACCGGACTTCAGGTACCTTAAATTCAAACAATAAGATGGACCTCCATATTATAAATTTTTTTTTTCTGCTATTTTCATCCCAAAATTTGGGGTGCGTCTTATGTGCCGGTGCGTCTTATAGTCCGAAAAATATGGTATCTAAACTCTTTTCATTATATAAAAATGTGTAAGCATACTTCAAACATGTGTAAACACATTGTAAATAACTCTATCCTAAAATTCCTTAGACTTTTTCCACAAAAAATGGCAAAAATAGCATAAAAATTGGGCATCAGAGCAGTCATTACTGCATATGAATCCCAGAATTGTGTAGAGAACACGTTCACAGCTCTATGCCTTTTTCTTAGAGAAAGAAGCGGAAAAGGTGTGTTCAGGCAACATATTTTACAGTTGGGTGAATTCGATGAGGTTTTCCTGAAGTGTCATTTTGTGTATTTTTCTGGTATTTCTCGAAGCTGTTTGTAAACATTTTTTTATTTTTGTCAATCTTTTGAGTCTTTTTAAGTCAGTTAAACAGTGAGTAAAAAGAACATTTGGGATGGCAAAACTACTCCAAAAGGCACCCTGGCATATTCCAGGTTTTTTTTTCAGCCTTCCAATTGACTTGTATTGCCAGTATAAGTATGCACCGTCTTCCAAGCTAAAAATGCCTAAAGAATGATCCCCTCACATCTCTTAAACACTTGACATTTTTGGAAACCTTAAGCGGTTAAAATATGCTCAAAAGCTTGAACATACGAACAGCAAGTCGTTTTTACAACCCCAATTCCAAAAAAGTTGGAATTTCTAAATGAGTTCATTTTTTTTCAAATTAAATAAAAAAAATGTCTAAGTTTCATCTTCTGATCTGTATTCTATTTTCTGTTGGGAATAAAATATGGCTATGATTTCTAAATCACTGCATTCTTGCTTTTTTTACATTTTACACAGTGCCCCAACTTTTTTGGAATCGACGTTACACATAGGAATGAATATGTTAATTATTTTGAGTGTTTTAAGAGTGCCTTTTCAGGAAGTTTTCGATACGGGCCAGCTTCAAATCCGCATGAAAAAGACATTATATGAACATACTCTGACAGGTTCTCCTTCACCTAGTATGCTGAAAATATTAGTGCACACTTTGTGCTAAGAACTGGTATTTTTGAATGGGAGGACCTTATGAGTCATTAGGAGAGTAGTTTGTAGCTAGGGAGTGCCTAACATTGTTAAAGTTCTGGGAAACAGATATACTGAACTCCAGGGGCCCTTCCTGGCTTGATAGTGAAAGAATATTTCTAGCATGGGATACATGCAAAATTGGTATAGAAAGCACAAATGTTTATTGAAAGAGACTGTCGTATTTCTCCTATTTGATCATTTGTTAATAATCTTGTCTGCACAACACCATGACAATTCTAAAGCTCAGCTTATGTTTCTGCACTACTCCTTTTCTTTGAGCAGGACATTACGTTTATATAGCTTCCCATTTGCTGGGTGTCCATATTCGGAACCAGATCTTGCCAGATAAGTTCTTTGAGGGGTTTAGTTTCCAAAATAGGATCACTTATCAGGGGTTTCTGCTGCTTTGTCACATCAGGGGCTCTTCAAATTATTATTATTATTATTTATTTATGTAGCGCCATTAATTCCATGGTGCTGTACATGAGAAGGGGTTACATACAAAGTTATAGATATCGTTTACAGTAAACAAATTTACAATGACAGACTGGTACAGAGGGGAGAGGACCCTGTCCTTGCGGACTTACATTCTATGGAATAATGGAGAAGAAACAGAAGGTCGGGGGTGCGGCAGCTCTGGTGGTGGTGGCGAGGCGGCAGCTCCGGTGGTGGTGGCGAGGCGGCAGCTCGGGTGGTGGCGGCGAGGCGGCAGCTCTTGTGGTGGCAAGGCGGCAGCTCTGGTGGTGGTGGCGAGGCGGCAGCTCGGGTGGTGGCGGCGAGGCGGAAGCTCGGGTGGTGGTGGCGAGGAGGAATGGTTATTGCAGGCTGTAATCTTTCCTGAAGAGATGGGTTTTCAGGTTCCGTCTGAAGGATCCAAGGGTGGTGGAGATGCAAATGCAACATGATCCCTTCTGTGCGCTTCTGTGTGCCCAAACAGTAGTTTCTGACCACATACAGGGTATTAGCACACTCAAGAGAAATTGCACAACAAATTGTGTGATCCATTTTCTCCTTCTACTAAGGAACTAAACAACATTTTTCATTTTAATGTCTCAATGTTACAAAGCTCTGTGAATCACCTGTGGGTCCTAGATGCTCACAATACCCATTCATGAATTCCTTGAGGGGTATCGTTTTAAAAATGGGGAACTTTTTGGGGGTTTCTGCTGTTTGGGCATGTCAGGGGCTCTTCAAACGCTCCAGAATTCAAATGGTGCTCCTTCCCTTCTGAGCCCATGCCATGTGGCCAAACAGTAGCTTCTGATCACATTTGTGGTATCGTTGTACTCCAGAGAAATTGCACAACAAATTTTGGGATCCTTTCTCTCCTGATACTATTGTAAAAATGAAAAATTTGGAGCTACAGTAGCATTTTTGTGGGAAAAATGTAATTTTTCATTTTCACACCCCAATTTTATAGAATTCTGTGAACTACTTCTGGATTCAATATGGTCACCACACCCCTTAATGAATTTTCATCAAATTTCCAATGTTTCACGAATAAACGCACATTATATAGACCTAAATTTACCACTATTATGAAGTACAATGTGTCATGAAAACACATTCTCAGAATCATTGTGATATATTGAATCATTTCAGAATTATTACCACATAAAGTGACTCTTGTCAGAACTGAAAAATTTGGCCTGGTCAGAAAGGTGAAAACAGGCTTTGGCAATAAGGTTTTAAACATCTCACAAATGTAGAATACATGATTCAGTATACACAATTTGACAATTAGTATCCTTGTTATCAGATTAGACTGTAAAGAACCACACTTCTCCCTCTGTATTTCCAATATCATTTGCACCATTTTTTAGTTATTCAACCAAATCTCAAACCTGCTGAAAAAAAATTCTAAGCAAGCAGATGGACTTCATTGGGCCTAGCTCTGATCATATTCATTTCACAATAATTGCCGATTCTCATGTATAGTCCTGAAATATCTGCATATCACACACATTGTAATGTCTCTCCCTCAATAATCAGCTGATTACAACCAGTGAAAGAGTTTAGGCTGGAGGTTTTTTGAGATACCGTATATGGAGCTTGCATAGTATTATGGATTAACCCTTTACTGGCCAATTTTTATGGGTTGGTGGATGTGTAACATTCATTTTCGTATGTGAAATGAACAAGTTGGTATTGCCCACTAAGGAACGCTGTGCATTTTTACTTCAAATTTTGGAAAGTCATTGTCAGATCCAGTATTTTAACCCGTTCACCCCAAAACCTGTTTTCACCTTCCTGATCAGGTCATTTTTTTTACAATTCTGACCACTGTCACTTTATGAGGTGAAAACTCTGAAACACTTCAATGGATCCCACTGATTCTGAGATTGTTTTTTATGACATATTGTACTTCATGAAAGTAGTAAAATTTATTTGCTTTGGCTTATGTTTATTTGTGAAAAATTTAGAAATTTTGAAAAAATTTTGAAACTTTTTCAGTTTTCAAACTTTTAATTTTTATGCCCTCAAATCAGAGTGTCATGTCACACAAAATAGTTAATAAAACGGTAACCTACTGGTAATTGTGTTTCCAGGAATCCATCCTGACAGCACCATGCAGGACGTCCTTCTTACCCTCAGTGGGACAGGAACAACGAGCGGTTAAAAGGACCCTCCCCTTACCACTCCTCAGTGATTTTCCAAAGTACCACATCTGGATGGATGCAAAGACAAATTTATTAACAAATTCTATACACATGTTACTTCACATTAGTATTAACATAAACAGTATTGTAATAGGGAGGGAACTAATAGTGCTGTCAGGATGGATTCCTGGAAATTACCATTTTCCAGTCACCACCTGACAGCACCATGGAGAAGTACCAAAGAATGGTAACACTATGGCAGGACTACTGCGTGTAAAACCTTCCTGCCAAATGCCAATTGTTCCGAGATTACATCTAATTTGTAATGTTTAGCGAAGGTACTGACGCTAGCCCATGTTGCTGCCCTACAAATTTGCTCTGTTGAGGCCCCCTCTCTGTGCCCAAGATGTGGCCATAGCACGAGTGGAGTGGTTTCTAAGGATATCAGGGGGTTCTTTCCCTTCTGACTTGTAGGCTAAAGTTATCATGGTTTTTATCCATCTCGCAATCGTTGCTTTTGGGACCCCTGTACTGAATGAATAGATTCTTGTCCCTTCTCCAACCCTTGGTTGCCCTTATATATTTTAGCACCGTCTCCCTTACATCTAAATTGTGAAAGAATTGTTCCTTCTGATTTCTAGGGTGATGGCAGAAAGAGGGCAGGACTACCTCCTGATCCATGTTCCTACGCGACACTACCTTGGGGAGAAACGCGGGGTCGAGTCTTAGGATTAATATATCCTCCAAAGTCTGTAGGTACAGGTCCTGGATAGATAAAGCCTGCATTTCCCCCAATCTTTTTGCCGATGTTATCGCAACTAGGAAGGCTGTTTTCGTCGAGAGTTTGGCTATCTGCATCTCTTCTGACAGGAGGTATAGAACACTACATAGGACATTCAGGACTACGTTAAGGCTCCACGGCGGAGCTGATTTCTTTATAAGGGGTCTTAGTCTGCTAATAGCTCTTGAAAACCTTGCCACCCAGGGATGTGTGGCTAGAGGGTAGAATCATAGAATCATAGAATGGTAGAGTTGGAAGGGACCTCCTGGGCCTTCTGGTCCAACCCCCTGCTCAAAGCAGGATTCTCTAAATCATCCCAGACAGATGTCTATCCAGCCTCTGTTTGAAGACTTCCATTGAAGGAGAACTCACCACCTCTTGTGGCAGCCTGTTCCACTCATTGATCACCCTAACTGTCAAAAAGTTTTTTCTAATATCTAATCTGTGTCTCCTCCCATTCAGTTTCATCCCATTGCTTCTAGTCTTTCCTTGTGCAAATGAGAATAAAGATGATCCTTCTACAATGTGACAGCCCTTAAGATATTTGTAGACAGCTATTAAGTCTCCTCTCAGTCTTCTTTTTTGCAAGCTAAACATTCCCAAATCCTGCAACCGTTCCTCATAGGACATGGTTTGCAGACCGGTCACCATTCTGGTGGCTCTTCTCTGAACTTGCTCCAGTTTGTTGATGTCTTTTTTAAAATGTGGTGCCCAAAACTGGACACAGTATTCCAGATGAGGTCTGACCAAAGAGGAGTAGAGGGCAATAATGACCTCACGTGATCTAGACTGTATGCTTCTGTTGATACATCCTAGAATTGCATTTGCCTTTTTTGCTGCTGCATCACACTGTTGACTCATGTTAAGTCTGTGATCAATTAGTATACCCAAGTCTTTTTCACATGTGCTGTTACTTAGCCCTATTCCTCCCATTTTGTATATGCTTTTTTCATTTTTATTGCCCAGATGTAGTACTTTGCATTTTTCCCTGTTAAAATCCATTCTGTTAGTTGCTGCCCACTGCTCCAGTTTATGTATATCTTTTTGAATCCTCTCTCTCTCTTCTCTAGTATTAGCTACCCCTCCTAGCTTTGTGTCATCAGCAAATTTGATCAGTTTACCCTCAATTCCTTCATCTAAATCATTGATAAAGATGTTGAACAATACAGGGCCCAAAACAGAGCCTTGTGGTACCCCACTTGAGACATTCTTCCAACTGGATGTGCAGCCATTTACAACCACTCTTTGGGTCCGATTACTAAGCCAGTTATGAATCCACCTAACAGTTGCCTTGTCCATTCCATACTTAGTCATTTTTTCAATAAGGATTGTGTGAGATACTTTGTCAAATGCTTTGCTGAAGTCAAGATATACTATATCTACAGCATTTCCCTGATCCACCCAGTCAGTGATTCTGTCATAGAAGGAAATTAAGTTAGTCTGACATGACTTATTAGTTACAAACCCATGCTGACTCTGTTTAATCACTTCATTCTTATCCAGGTACTTGCATACATGTTCTTTAATAATTTGTTCAAAGATCTTTCCTGGTATAGAAGTCAGACTGGGTAGTTGAAGAACACACTGAGGGCTGAAATCTGTACTTTTAAAGTACTAGGCCGCAAACTTTTTTAAAACCTGACTGGAGAAAGTCGATACTGGGGATGTTAGGAATAGCCGTGTCCACTGTGGTTTTCCCTGCAAACATGCAGAACGCTTCCATATTTTATTATAAATTGCTGTAGTTATTGGCTTTCTACTTGCTTGTATTGTTCTGATTACATCCTCTGAAAGCCCTCTGGATCTCAAAACCTGGCGCTCAGGATCCATGCCGACAGCCAAAGTGGGTCTGGATTGGAGTGAAGTACTGGGCCCTGGTATAGAAGATCTTCTCTTTTTGGCAGATGTATGGGCTCCTCTATTGCCATGCTGCTCAGTAATGAAAACCAACTTCTCTTGGGCCAGAACGGGACCACTACGATCACTGCCGCTCTGTCTTCCCGTATCTTCCTCAGCATTCTCGAGATCAGTGGAAAGGGCGGAAAGGCGTACAAGAGCCCTTCTCCCCAATGTTGAGATAGAGCATCTACCCCCGTTTGCCCCGTCTAGCGGATTTAATGAAAAGAATGTCCTGACCTTCGCGTTCTCCCTGCTGGTGCAAAGGTCCACTTGCGGTGTTCCCCAACCTTGACACAGTGCTTGGAATACTTCCGAATTCAGCTCCCATTCGGAGGGGTTCACTGTTGTCCTGCTCAGAAAATCCGCTACCCGATTCCTGGCTACCTCCAGGTGTACTGCTGAGATGGATTCCACCGTCTTCTTCGCCCACCTGAAAATCTGGTCTGCCAGATGTTGTAATGACGGGTATCTTGGGCCTCCTTGATGCCTTAGGAATGCCATTGCTGTCACGTTGTCGGAAAGTACCTTCACATGCTTTCCTCTGACCTTTGATCTGGCCTGAAAAAGAACTTTCCATATTGCGTACAGTTCTCTGAAATTTGATGACCTGTTCCTTGTTTCTAGATCCCATTGACCTTGATAGTAGATGCTCCCTACGTGTTTGCCCCATCCGAATTGACTGGTGCCTGTGGCGACCGTGACACAAGGCGTAAGGATCCAAGGTACCCCCACTCTGAGGTTCTTCGGAACGCTCCACCATCCGAGTGATTTTCTTACTGCAGATGATAGTGTCATCTTTTTGTCCAAGGTACATTGTCTTCTGTCCCAGGACCGTAGAATTTCCCGCTGCAACTTTAGTGAGTGGAACTGGCTCCCCCTCACACAGGGAATACACTCCGTCATCCGACCCAGAACTGTCATTGCTTCTCTGATGGAGCAAACTTTCCCCTTGAATCGGCGGATCTCTTCCCTGAGTAAGGCCTGTTTCTCCTCCGGCAGGAAAGAAGTTCTGACGTGGGAGTCTAGTATGACTCCTAAAAACCTCACTCGGACTTGAGGAACTAAGCTCAACTTTCTCCAATCCTGTAGTATGGAGACTGCGGCGTGGCAATCGGCCCTGAGCTGTTCTTCGGACCCTGCTGCCACCAGGAAATCATCCAAATATGGTACTATAGTTATACCCTGATTTCTTAACCACGCCACTACTTCCACCATCAGTTTGGTGAAAATTCTGGGAGCTGAGTCCAGTCCAAAGGGAAGGCATCGGAACTGAAAGTGATGGACTCTTCCCCGATCTGTCAAGGCGAATCTTAGATACCTCTGATACCGCATGGACCGGTACATGGTAATATGCATTCTCTAAGTCTAGTGTGCACATTACCATGCCCTTGTCTATCAAGGGTATATGGACCTTATTGATTCCATCTTGAATCTTTTGTATTTTCTGTACCGATTTAGGGGCCTGAGGTTTATGATTGTTCTGGAACTTCCAAATGTTTTTTTTATTGTAAAGAGGCTCAAATAATGTCCCCTGCTCCTTTCTGCAGGGGGAACTGGGACTATTACCCCTAATTCTAGTAGGTCCTGGACGTCTGTCCACATAGGGGAAGCCAGAAGGGGTTGAGATTTGGTGATCACAAATCTTTCTGGCAGAAGGTCGGTGAACTCCAGAGTATAACCCTGGCTGATTGTATGGAGGATCCATGGACTCTGAGAGATTCTCTGCCAACCTCCTAGAAATTCCCTTAACCGACCCCCCACTCTGATGGCGTCATTTCCTCTGAGCCCCTGAACCTGCACCAAAGATGGAGTCTCTACCCCTACCACCCTTGGGATAGCTCCATCTACCCGTCTTTCCCTTCCCCCTGTAGTCTGATTTTTGACTGGGTCGGGACCTCCGAAAGGGCTGGTACTTTTTAGCTTTTTCCTCAGGGAACCCCTTTTCTAATATGTCATCTAGAACTGGCCCGAACATTTTACCCCCCGAGAAGGGAATGGCGCACAATTTATTTTTTCACTGGGTATCCCAGGACGAAGTCTTAAGCCAGATTGCCCTTCTGGCCGCATTAGACAATGATTCGCTCCTGGCCACAAAGCGCACTGATTCTGCCGACGCATCTGCCATAAAAGCTGTAGCGAGTTTTAACAACGGCAGGGATTTAAGAATGACCTACCTAGAGGTCTTGGCTTTTAAGTGATCCTCCAAATCGTCCACCCACAGGTGCATAGATCGGGCGACTGACGTGGCTGCAATATTCGCCCGAATTATGGCCGCCGAGGCTTCCTATGCCCTCGTTAGTAGCCCGACTGCTTTCTGGTCCATCGGTTCTTTTAGACTCGATGAATCTGACGAGCCGCGCGTACCAGGGCCTTAGGGTACTCGGCACC
>VIAB01042350.1:0-14197 GCA_009801035.1 Oophaga pumilio
GTGAAGGGGTTAAAAATCAAACTTTTTTTAAATACATACTCCAAATATAAAATCAATTAAAAGACAAAAAAAAGCTGGTATAGGCCCCTTAAAAGACTATGATAACAAAATAATGACAGAGGACAAAGAAAAGGCTGGGATATTAAACAGGCACTTTTCATCCGTGTTCACCAATGAACTAACTGTTCCAGGGATCATTCAACAAGGCAAAAATCAAAGTTCACCTCCTGATATAATTAGTCTAAGGCTGGTGTCACACTTGCGTGTGTGATGCGAGAAACTCGCATGAGTCTCTCGCATCAACACCTGGCACTGCCGTCGACACACAGACCGAAGTGTGCGGCTACATGTATTTCTATGCAGCTGCACGCTCCGGTCCGAGTGCCAGCGGCAGTGCCCGGTGTTGATGCGAGAGATTTGTGCGAGTTTCTTGCATTACACATGCAAGTGTGACACCAGACTAACACAAAAAGAAGTACGTCTGCGTCTGAGCAAATTAAACATTGACAAATCCCCTGATCCAGATGCATCCATGGATACTGAGGGAACTGAGCTCAGTAATTGACAGACCACTGTATCTTATATTCTTAGACTTTCTTGTAACGGGTGGTGCTGATTTTGTATTTGGAGTGTGTATTTATTAAAGTTTAATTTTTTGATACCTAATTTTCAGAGGAGTCTTTTCGATTTATAATTTTTTCTGGCTTAGTCTGTAATTAAATTACGTTGTAATTTGTTTGGAAATTATATATACTAAAGAATAATATAAATATGAATTCAACATATAAATCCAAAGCAGTGTTGCAGAAAATGTAAATAATTTTTATTCTTGGCAGATGACTGTACCAGGAGCTCAGAGGGACAACTGATACCATTATTATCAGCTGCAAAATCTGAAAGTATCACACCAGATTCATGCCTATATAATGCCATTATCCCAAATACACCTGAAGTTCTTCTATCATCTGATCCTTTTCATCAGGTCTTACCTTCTGCTTCATCAAAGACCACTGTTGAAAACAAAATTCACAGAAGATCTGTTGAATATGAAATGGCTGACACTGGGGGGGAAACTATTTTCATACTCAGAATATGGGAAAAATAACAGTATTAAATCAAAACTTCTTACGCATCAGAGAAGTCAAACAGGAGAGAAGCCATTTTCTTGTTCTGATTGTGGGAAATTTTTTAAACAAAAATCACTTTTAGTCGTGCATCAGAGAATTCACACAGGGGAGAAGCCATATTCATGTTCAGAATGTGACAAATGTTTTACAGGGAAATCAAATCTTGTTTCACATCAGAGAACTCACACAGGGGAGAAGCCATTTTCATGTTCAGTATGTGGGAAATGTTTTATCAAGAAATCAGATGTTGTTAGACATCAGAGATGTCACACTGGGGAGAAGCCATTTTCATGTTCAGAATGTGGGAAATGTTTTACAGAGAAAGCAAATCTTGTTACACATCAGAGAATCCACAAAGGGGAGAAACCATTCTGTTGTTCAGCATGTGGGAAATGTTTTAACAAGAAAACAAATCTTATTAGACATCAGAGAAGTCACACAGGGGAGAAGCCATTTTCATGTTCAGAATGTGGGAAATGTTTTACAGAGAAATCAAGTCTTGTTAAACACCTAAGAACACACTCATGGACCTAGCCATTTTTTATATCATTTTATTGACTTGTACAGAAAAATATAAGTTATAGTAAGAGAAAAACAATTTGGAACACTATGACTGTTAGAAAATGTACACAATTACCAGTGACTATTAGTTATTGAAAAGCAATTAGTATCTGAACAATACATAAATGGTTCATATATAATTGTAACATATTTAGCTTTTATATAGTATATACTGTATAATGGCAGCTTAAAAGGGTTATCTAGTAAAGTTCCTTTCTGTTCGATTTGACATTGGCCATGGAGAGATGTTGCTATACGTGAGCAAGACAGTTACCAAAGCAACCATTCAATAATCAGCTTGTCTTATCCAATTAATAGGGTGACCTGATAATTACATGAGGCCAGGGCCGTACATAGAAATCATGGAGCCTCGTATCAAAAGTTTGAACTAACCCCACAAAAACACAATAACAATTATTTGTCAGGTTCATAGTACATTCACAGAAAAGAATGCCTCCCATCTTTTATAGAGAGGAAAGAGGGTGCCCACGCACCCCAATACAAGTATACTTTTTACAGTATTGCACCCCTAAAAATGTTCCCACATGCACTGTGCTTTTTCCCCCACACAATGAGATGCTCCCACAGTGGATTCCCCCACAGTGCCAACAACACAGTAGGATGACGTGATAGTGACATCATTTCACCTGCTGCGCCCAGATGTACAGACTGGATGGAAGAGCAAAGAGCTATGTCTGCTTGTGCCGACACAGATACTGTTGAAATTCAAAAAAGAAAAATGAAGCTTGCAAACCTTTAGTATTAAATTAATATACTGTGCTGAAAATAAGTATTTGATAAACTGCCAGTTTTGCAAGTTTTCCCACCTACATAGAATGGAGAAGTCTGTCATTTTTATCCTAAGTACACTTCAACTGTGAGAAACAGAATCTTTAAACACATGCAGAAAATCACATTGTATGATTTTTACATAATTAATTTGCATTGTGTTGTTAATTTGCATTTGCATTGTTTCGCATGAAATCAGTATTTGATACAATAGAAAAATTGTTTGCAATTACAGAGGTCAGATGTTTCCTGTAGTTCTTGACCAAGTTTGTACACACTGCAGCATGGATTTTAGCCCACTCCTCCATACTCACTTTCTTTTTCAGGTATCAGGGCTGTCGCTGTGCAACATTGAGTTGCAGCTCCCTCCAAAGATTTTCTATTGGGTTAAAGTCTGGAGACTGGCAAGTCCTCTCCAAGACTTTGAAATACTTCTTACAGAGTCCCTCCTTAGTTGCTCTGGCTGTATGTTTCAGATCATTGTCATGCTGGAAGACCCAGCCACAACCAATCGTCAAAGCTCTAACTAAAGTAGCTGGCTAAAATCTCATGAAGCATGATCCCATGCATCCTCGCTTCAATACGGTGCAGTCGTCCTGTCCCCTTTGTAGAAAAGAACTCCCAAAGTATGATGTTTCCTACACCATGCTTCACGGTTGGGATGGTGTTCTTGGAGTTGTACTCATCCTTCCTCTCCCTCCAAACACAACAAGTAGAGTTGATACCAAAAAGTTCTATTATGGTCTTATCTGACCACATGACCTTCTCCCGTGCCAGCTCTGGATCATCCAGATGGTCATTGATGAACTTCAAACGGGCATGGATATGTGTTGGTATGAGCAGGGGGATCTTGCGTGCCCTGCAAGATTTTAGTTGATGGCGGTGTAGTGTGTTACTAACGGTTATGTTGGAGACTGGTCCTTGTTCTCTTCATTGACCAGGTCTTCCCTTGTCATTCTGGGCTGATTCCTGACGTTTCTTAGAATCATCCTTATCCCATGAGGCAAGATCTTGCATGGAGCCCCAGACCTAGGAAGATTGACAGTCATCTTGTGTTTCTTCCATTTTCTAATAATTGTGCCAACAGTTGTGGCCTTCTCACCAAGCTGCTTTCCTGTTGTCCTATAGCCCATCCCAGCCTTGTGCAGGTCTATAATTTTGTCCCTGAGGGCCTTAGACAGCTCTTTGGTCTTGACAATGGTGGAGAGGTTGGAGTGTGATTGATTGAGTGTGTGGACAGGTGTCTTTTATACAGGTAACAAGTTCAAACAGGTGCAATTATTTCAGAGAATGAGTGCAGAGTAGGAGGGCTTCTTGAAGAAAAACTAACAGGTCTGTGAGAGCCAGAATTCTTGCTGGTTGGTAGGTGATCAAATACTTATTACATGAATAAAATGCAAATTAATTATTTAAAAATCATACAATGTGATTTTCTGTTTTTTATTTTTAGATTCTGTCTCTCACAGTTGAACAGTTGAAGTGTACCTATGATAAAAATTACAGACCTCTCCATTCTTTGTGGTGAGAAAACTTGCAAAATTGGCAGTGTATCAAATACTTATTTTCCCCACTGTACAACTGCATAAATATTCTATGTGGCTGATATACAAACATACATACACAATGCACCAGCACACTGCGATTAATGAATACATGTACTCCGTTAAAAACGTAAGGTACTTAGTGTTTTTTGAAAAAACCGCACAAAAGCTATCCAAACATGTCAAGGTGTATGTGGATGGACCCTATCATTAAATGTCCTACCTCCATATGCCATACCAGGACTTATCTGAGTGGGGAGGGAAATAAATCCAGGCATATCTCTCAATTAAAACATTGTGTGGGAAAGATGAGTGGATAAGGAAGCTGAATCTTTATTTCGGTACACCTTGACATGTTTGACTGTTGATATTCAGACACCAGACAGGGTCATTCAACACCATACTCCCACAAGCTCACAGCCTCCATAGTGGCTTACGTGGTCTGCCGCAGCTGGATGAGACCAGGTGAGAATCAAATAGCTGTCTCGATAACTGTCCTGTTCAAGTACAGTAGAGTCTTCCCACGAGCCATATCAGGCAATTTCGTAGAGAAAGACGTTGGACAACCCCTTTCAAATTTGTTATCAATCATTATTAAACATGAACTTTTAAAACTTGGGTTTGGATCTTTATTCTTTAAACGTTAAGATATTGCCTTAGAATCTAAGGAGTTGAGCAGGAGCTGGAATTTGTATAGAAATAGTGAAAGTATAATTACATAGTATATTGTATGGTTCAAAAGTGGTGATTTAGAACATAACATTTTTTTCATAGGTCAGCAGCACAACATACCAGGAAATTCTTTACCCTGGGAGCTGAAAAGAGGCTGACATTTTAACTGACACAGCATTACAGTGCCTTGTGAAAGTATTCGGCCCCCTTGAACTTTTCAACCTTTTCTCACATATTATGCTTCAAACATAAACATACCAAATGTAAATTTTTGGTGAAGAATCAACAACAAGTGGGACACAATTGTGAAGTTGAATGAAATTTATTGGTTATTTAAAATTTTTGTGGAAATACAAAAACTGAAAAGTGAATATTTTCAGGTCAGGCAGGGAGTCTGCGCAGCCTAAGTGACGTCAGCAGTAGTCACTGAGGCTGCACATACTCCCTGCCTGACCCGCTGTGAACTGACAGCTTGGGAAAATGTTCAGAAACTTTCCCACGCTAATCAGTTCATCTCCAGTCAGTCGGGGAGGCTGCGCAGGCAGCTTTTCCTTCATTCCTCCGTGGTTTACAGCTGGGCCGGTCACATTAGCACCGCTCCCAGTTGTAAACTATTTAACCCCTTCAGATGGATTGCAGCGTGGGACTTGACTGTACTGCGGACAGGTATGGGTATATTGTTGTTTTTTTATTTTGTCTTTTTTCTAGGAGATCGATGGCTTCGAATGGAATGGGAGTGTAATAAAGATGCCTCTACAGGGGCACCAAATATGTCTCTTATTTTCTGATTTTTTTTTAAAGGGCATTAAATGTCATTTTTGTAATTTTTTTTTAAATTATTTTTCTAATTTTATAGAGGAAAAAATCTGACTTTTATTTTACCCCCAGAAAACCGGAACATAGAAATGCACTGGTATGTAGAAATGTAGCTTCATGTACCTGTACAATCTGCTTGTTATTTAGGAGAATATACTGTACATTCACATAGAGAAAATTCTACTATACTTGTCAGTGCAGGCTGTGACTCAAAGCATTTGCTACTTCCTCCAACAATACATGTTGGGTTTTGAATTCCCAGGAAGACCAGATCTCAAGAAAAGTGAAAAATTAGTTATTTAATTTAATCTAAATATGTAGCAAGCAGAGGAGCTACAGAGCAGTAAAGATAGCAGGAGAGACATCGCACAGAGCGAGTGAAAGTCAGAACATTGCCCTAACCTCCCTGGACAGCTCCCCAAACTTGTCCTACTGTTGTTATCCCACCAGCATTTAGTAAACCCTTCTGAAGCAATTCTATAATTACTAGTTATCTCTTCCTATCTGTGCTAATCGCGGGAGCCTGAAAGGAGGATGGGGTTCTCCACAACCTTCCTGATCTCAAAAAATATGGATCCTAACACTCTAAATGTTCAAGACCCCTCAGCATCACCAACCTCTGACACTTCGTGTCTACCAGACCCATCAGCCTTAATATCCCAGAAGGGCAGTCAGCCAGTAGCCTGGAATAGTTCTTTAGGCATCATGACAAGGAAGGGAATGCATCCCCGATATCATGACTACCTTCTTTTGCGCATCACTCACCCAGTCTTCTCTTCTTGCGCACAGCCAGTCACCAACTGCTTTCTCACAAATTAACAGGAAATTTATAGAAATTCTGCTGGCAATTAGTACCCATCAGACTACCCTGATGGCAAAGGTTGATGAACTTAAGCAAGAGTTTACTATTGTGAAGCATGATCTCCATAAGCTGGGTGAACACACCTCTCTGACTTGGAAGACGTCCATAGACCTCTTCCAATGCAAATTTACAATCTCCAAAGACAATGGTTGCTTTAGTTGTGAGGCTGCTGGTTTATGATTGGTCAACATCACGCAGGATGAAGAAGTACATGCCCCAGTGAAAACTGGTAACACGCCAAACGCCAAATAATTTTATTGCTAATATTTCTGTAACAGAGAGGTGAAATAAAACATTTTATTCTTCTCTGCAGCCACTTTTGCATGGTGTGTGCCAAAACAAAAAAAAAATGGTTTTTGCCTTCATTTTCTGAAAGTAATAACTTTTTTATTTTTCAAGTGATAGAGTTGTCTGTGCATAGTTTTTGAGGGACAAGCTGTCATTACATTGACTATAAAAAAAAAGTCACAGGATAAATATTCACGTCATATCTACACACATGAAAATACCCATGCGGAAAATTACACCGAAAAAAGTGCCACACCTGTAAGATTCAAAGGTCCTGGTAGTGCAGTTTTATTAGAACAGTATATACTGTGCTGTGTGTACAAATCTGTGTGTGGGATCTGACTATTCAATTGTTAGGTAAAAGACTTGTGCAAAATCTGACTGTCTGCTGCAGAGATATGTACAGCTAGCAAAGTAATTTGTGCCAGTGCTAACCCTAGGAACAGTTCTATAAAGCCCTGTCTCTTCACACCTCTGCTGTGTGGAGAGCTCATGTTTGGCAATATGATGGATCAATATGACTGGCATTGTGGTGGGGCACTACCTTGTATTGGGTATGGGCATTACCGACAGTGACTATAATAAGCTCCTGGCTCTCTCAAAACAAAACGCTCTGCTTTGGGATAGAGTTGATGACCTAGAAAATCGTTCCCGACTAAATAACCTGCGCCTGGTGGGCCTGCCAGAATCCCTTCTACCTAAAGATTTAAAGTCAATCTGCGAAATTGATCTTCAAAGGCCCTCCATCTCTCCACAGGACGAAAGGCGGAGAGGGCCCACAGAGTGGGGCCTATGGCATCCTTAACTACATCTGAGGGAAGAGCCCCGAAACGCCCACGTCAGACGATCATGCATTTTTTGGATTACAATGACAAAATCGATATACTACAAGCATACCGGAGACGCAACCAACCTTTGATGATCCGTGGTCACAGGACTCTCATCTTTGATGATTTTTCAGCTGAAGTTACAGGGAGACGCAAGGCCTTTAGTCCTATCTGTACGAAATTGTACCAGGAAGGCATCCGATTTCAACTTAAATACCCTTGCAACCTTGTTGGTCAGAGAGAGCTCGGGAGTATCTCACACTTTTATTTCCCCTGATGAAGCAGGAGTTTTCACTAGAGAACTTCTCAAATCCCAAAACCTCCCCGAAGACAACCACTCCCCGAGTGGCTCCGAAACTCGACAGTCACCACGGATTTCTGAGGATAATAGAGCAAGTGGAACTCCGTGAACAGGGAATTCTCATTCCTGACTGATATAGATATTTTAATTCTAGTTAGGCTTATTCTGATATAACGGAAGGCTAGAGGGACCCTTGTCTCACAAGGTCGGGTAGAAGTGTAGTCCATTTGTTAAATGTTTTCCATTTCTCCAGGTGGTGAGTGCTATTTTATTCATCGCCGCTTGGATGAAATGTTTGTGGTGAGACTATGATCTTTTCTCATAGAACAGTTTGCTACGAAAATTGTTTTTGACACAAAGGGAGATATATTTTTATAGATATGGAAACAAAGCTGGCAGAATCCTGGCTAACATGGCCTGGGGTATCAGACCTGAACAGGGGATATACCAACTTAAAGACCCCTCGGGAGTAATTCAATCAGATCCCCTGATGATAAACAAAATTTTGGGAACATACTATGGAGAACTATATAGCGAACCTACCACCTCGAGAGCGACTCACCAGACCTTACTAAATGAGACGACCATGCCAATGTTCACAGAAGAACAAAAATAATTTTTAAACAAACCAATTTCTAAGAAGGAGATACTCTCAGCCATAAAAAATTCCAAAAATTAGAGCCCCTGGTACAGATGAATATTACGCTGAGTTCTTTAAACTCCTATCCCCAGAGGTTACACCAATACGGACACAGTTAGCCAATAAAATCATTGAGGGGGATCCTCTATTCCCTTCAGCCAACAGGGCTTATATCAAGTTGATCTTAAAGCTGGGAAAGGACCACACATTACCGTCCTCCTATAGACCTATATCGTTAATCAATACAGATATCAAGTTAATCTCCAAAATAATGGCAGATAGATTAGCCATGATCCTTCCAGACATCATCTCCCACTCCCAGTCAGGCTTTACAAAAGGTAGATCGGCAACCTTAAATGTGCGAAAGGTCCTAATGGCACTCGATAGAGTCTACTCTGATGAGACCCGCTCTGGTGGAAATGATCCCCCGGCACTGGTTACCATAGACGCAGAAAAAGCGTTTGATAACGTTAAGTGGGAATGACTATTTAATGTATTGACCAAAATGTCTTTGTCGGGCCCCTTCCTTGATTATATACGCGCTTTATATCGCTCCCCTAGTGCACAGGTCTATACCCCAGGTTTTCTTTCAGGCCCCTTTTCTATTAAGAAGGGCACCAGACAAGGATGTCCGCATCCTATCGAATCCGTCTATTTTTGAGGGTATACGGATTAATAAAATGGTGCTACAGTCAGCTTTTTTTGTGGACGACGTTATTTTGTTTATAGCTAATCCAAAAGCCATCTAAGGTCTTGACGCTACTTAGGGAATTTGGCACATACTCGGGTTTTAGGATCAATGTAGACAAATGTGAACTTTTGCCGCTAACAAAGAAGGGGGAAATTTTGCTATGGAAAATTCCTTTGGGAGGCATTACAGTTGCCTCATCTTATATCACCTATCTAGGTATCAAAATTGTCAGGACGCCTTCATCTTTATATAACTTAAATCATCCCCCCTTAATGACAAAAATTTCAAACCAATTGAAAGCGTGGCAAAATCTGCCGATTTCGCTCTTGTGAAGAACTCATCTTATTAAGATGATCAGTGTGGCCAAACTGATGCACACTCTCCAAACACTGCTCTTCTTGCGTAAACATTCTAATATTAACTTTCTAAATAGCCAATTTACAGTATATGGAAAAATAAATGCTCCAGAATTAGTATATCGAAATTAATGGCCTCTAAAGAGGATGGAGGTATAAATTTTCCTAGAATTAGGAATTATAACTTAGCTTGTAATATGTGCTATATTATTGATTGGCTGCACAATAGACATTCATAAACAGATTCCTCCTTAGAGGCTGATTTTGCGCACCCCCTAAATTTGTCGCCTATTTTGCAATCAGTTCTATTTAGGGGCACAATATTAACCTGGTAAGCGGTAAGGAAAAAGTATAGCCTCTCTTTTAGAATATCCAAGTTTTTACCTTTGTTGGCAAACCCCGAATTCCCTCAGGGTATAGAAAATGGACTGTTTATTACCTGGCGACAAAAAGAGATTATTAACATCTCGCACCTCCTCCACCCGACGGAGGCTAGATGGTTAACGTGTTCCGAAGTACTTGAGAAGTATCGTCTGCCGCCCTCTCATTCCTTCCAGTATGAACAAATCAAACATTCAATTATTTCTATTCCTCAAGATGTTAAATTCGAATCAAACCATAATATGCTTGACGACTTACTCCAATACCCTACCATGACCCCTTCCATCTCCCCAATATACTCCATAATGAAACCACATTTATTAGACCCTCATCCAGATACTTTTTACAAATATTGGAGTCAACTAGAGGATGTTGAAACTCCCTCCTTACTTAGAAAAGGATGGTCTCTTATCCGGAAACATATAATAAATTAGACATGGAGAATCAATTTAAAATCATGCATGGAGCTATTTAAGCTTTTAATATCCATAAACCGGATGTTAGGTACGATAGACTTGCAGCTTGTCCTAGATGCCAGTGACCCAGATCTGATTTACTGCATAGATTGTGGTCATGTAGTAACATAACCCCATTCTGAGATTTAGTTTCTGGACTGATCGGCAACCTATGGAGCAACGTAAAGACGCTGTCTCTGTCAATGGTGATTTTACACTATTGGGGTAATTTGGAAGGTGAGGATTGCGGAGGGAAGGCCCGCCAATATAAGTACACATCATATTGATTTTAGCCAAAAAGCACTTAAGCACTGGCTCGATCCTTCTACCCCGCAGTTGCCAGAATTGATAGCTCAACTGCATCACTATATGGTGGTTGAACAAGGAGATGCACTTACAAATAAAGAAGCACAAGCAGGCAAATTTCTTAAAAAATGGAGTAAATTTATTGGAAAATTTTTTAGCCTTGATGAAAGGTGGAAAGTAATCAGTCCCTTTTCCTCCACTAGATGGTATCTTATGGAGAAGCTTATGAACAACCTAGGTCCACTTCGGTTGCCAGATAAATGCTCTTAACATAACTGAGGTGGGGTTTTTGCTGATTGGAGGGGAGGCGAGCTAGACCTCTGGATTGGCCTTATGAGGAGGCTTGGGAGAGGCCCCCCCTTCCCTTTCTGTTTTGCTGATGTTTGATTTTTATATTGATGTTAGTGCTATTAGCAATATCTCATAGGATGCACAGTATTTCAAGGTCATCTCTTCCACTTTTAGAAAGAGACACTCTTAATCTAAGCCTTCAGCCTACAAATGCTGTGATAGTAATTATAACATGTTTGTCATGAATAATGCTGCTTACGTTACCTCCTTTTTTGTTACCGAAAATTTTCAATAAAAATTTATTTAAAAAAAACAAAACCTGACACTGACTAAACTGATGACACTGATCAGAAACACTGAAACGTGAACCAATTTTAGCGTATGATAAAAATCACTGATGTCTGAATGAGCCCTGACAGGAAAGTTTGTAACCTTTTTTTCATCTGTCTTTTTCTGAGCTCCTATAATCTGATTTATGCTCACTGACTGCATTAAACTTAATTGTGCAGGGAAATTTTCTGATAATTAGCAAAATCAGATGTTTAAAGTGATATTTCCCCACATTCTGAACATTAAACTAACTGCTCCCCTGTGTGAATTTTTTGATGCTTAAAAAGACTTGATTTTGATGTAAAACATGTCCCACATTCTGAACAGAAAAATGGCTTCTCCCCTGTGTGAATTCTCAGATGTGCAACAAGAGTTGATCTCTGGTTAAAACATTTTCCACATTCCGAACATGAAAAAGGCTTATCCCCTGTGTGAATTCTCTGATGTGTAACAAGATTTGATTTATCTGCAAAACTTTTTCCACATTCTAAACATGAAAATGGCTTCTCTCCTGTGTGAATTCTCTGATGTTTAACAAGTAAGTATTTCTCTCTATAACATTTCCCACATTCAGAACATGAAAATGGCTTCTCTCCTGCGTGAAATTTCTGATGTTTAGTAAGATCAGATTTATTAAAGAAACATTTTCCACATTCTGAACATGAACATGTCCACTCCCCTGTATGAATTTTCTGATGTTGAACAAGACTTGATTTCTGTGTAAAACATTTCCCACATTCTGAACATGAAAATGGTTTCTCCCCTGTGTGAATTCTCTGATGAGCAACAAGACTTAATTTAGCTGTAAAACATTTCCCACATTCTGAACATGAAAATGGCTTCTCCCCTGTGTGAATTCTATGATGTGTGACAAGATTAGATTTCTCTGTAAAACATTTCCCACATTCTAAACATGAAAAAAGTTTCTCATCTGTGTGAATTCTCTGATGTTTAACAAGATTAGATTTCTTGGAGCAGCATTTCCCACATTCTGAACATGAAAATGGCTTCTCCCCTTTGTGAATTCTCTGATGAGCAACCAATACAGATTTAAAGTGAAAACTTTCCCCACATTCTGAACATGGATATGTCTTATTTTGTGTCTCAGCTCTTTGATGTGCACCATCACTGATGTTACTTTTATTTTGTTTAACAGTTTGTGACGATTCAGTAGCTAGAACCTGTTCGAAAGGATCAGATGACAGATCTTCACCAAGAAAGGCTGAAGGTATATCTGGTGTAATGGTGTAATCTTTATAGTTATCAGGAGTGATGTAATGGTAATCTGCTTTAAGTTGTCCCTCTGAATTCCTGTTATAGTCATCTGCAAAAAACAACAACAAATAAATTATTTTTCATTTACTGTAGCGACGTTCAAATCCCTGTCAAAAAGTGAATCCAGCACAGAGCTTGCTGTGGTTTGCATCGCTTTACTGATATTATTATGCTTAACAAAATAACTAATATGTTATTAACTGTGTGTAATCTGTGGTGGATAAAATTCATAGATTCTCTCCCATTAAGCATTGAAATAAAATTAATCTTAGGAAGTTTCCTTTAAAGAGAACCTGACCGCGGTATAGGTAGAGACCTGCCAATCCAGGGCTGTGGGAGGGGAGAAGCTGCCGAGGACCCGCCTGTCTGACTAGTCTATGTCCCAGGTGGCTATGAAAGTATACTTTTCTCTGAAACACTACAGCGTTTCAGAGTCAAGCATGCCTGGCTGAGTTCATACAGCCACATACATGTCTGTGAATTGGCAGCATGTATCATCTGTTAGGTTGACTTTAAGGGCTCATACCCATTTGCAAGAAAAAAAACGATTAGTAATCTGGACCAAAAAAAAAACGGACGAGTGTCATGCGAGTACAATGCGATTTTTCTCACATAGCATCTGTATAACATCGTATGACATGCGTTAGCAATGTGTTCTATGCCACAGAATGGTAAGTATCTGTAAAAAACGTACGGCATACGGAGGGTAAGTATGGCGTGCAATTTTTTTCTAGCACCCACTGACTTGCATTAGCGAGTCTCATCCGAGATATGCGGCAAATCGCAGCATTTTTTCTCAGTCCAATTTCAGCTGAGAAAAAAAAAAAAAATCGCAGATGAGATGTAACTCATTGAATAACACTGGTCAGAGTGTAATCCGATTTTTTCTCGGATTGCACTCGTCCGTATTTCTCGCAAGTGAGTATGAGCCCTAATGCTGCTTCTTTTGTACCAGTGCGGGCTCCTGAACCCAAAGTAAATCAATATTCTGGAGATTACAAAAATAATTGTGCTTTTCCATGACAGTTGTAAATTTTACATCAAGCTTCGTCCTCTGGTTCTGAACAAGAACTATATGTCAAGCTAATGGTGCATTTACATTAACCATCCATCAATCGGTAAATATTGCTGACTAGTGGTCATGTAAAAGAATATTTAGACAGGCTACACGTAATATGCATTCAGAATGATTCTGTGAGAACAGTCTGTCATTGGTCTCGGTAGCACGTATCCTGTTTTTGCATGATGATATGCATTTGAGAATGATGATTTTCTGAGCCAGCACCAAGATCATTATACCAGATGAACAAGCGTTTTGCTTATTCGTCAGGTGATTGGCAGCCGGTTTATACTGCACTGTTCCTAGGAACGCTCATTCTCGACATTTGTGAAGTGTAAATGTACCCTTTCTTTATTGTAGGAACATCTTCAGATGTTGACATTCTTTCTGCCACATAGGTCTCCATAGCTGTTATATTTGGAAATTTTTAGTGACCTAAACAAAGTTCAGAAATAAAAGTCTATCATTTTATCCAGGTAGACCCTCAGCAGGAGACTATTGCTCCAAGTTAAGATGTGGCCTACAGATTGCCACTAGAATGACAACTGCCAAAATCAATTTATTCTAGGCCTATCAGATACCATTAACGATATACAGTTATATGAAAAAGTTTGGGCACCCCTATTAA
>VIAB01042354.1:0-10681 GCA_009801035.1 Oophaga pumilio
CTCTGATTCCGGTATCCGATATGACAAAAATATCGGAACTCAGATACGGAATTCCGATACAGCAAATGTCGGCCGATACCCGATATTTGCAGTATCGGAATGCTCAACACTAAGCGTGAGATGGAAGTTAAAGAAGCACTTCAAAGTTTTTATCCTCTTAATATACTGTAATCATCATATTATTTACCTCTATGTACTTACAATTGCTCATATTGACTTTCTATCCAGTTAAATCTTCTTTTTTCTCTGCTCTATGTAGAAACAGGAATTTTATTTTTCCTGCATGAGTCATCCCCCTTTTCTACTCCTGATCCAGCAGCTCTGCTCCTCCCCAATCAGGTACTTTTCCAGTGATGACTCATGCAGAAAGGAGAAACTTCCTGTTTTTACATAGAGCTTATAAGGATTCAGCTAGTTATTTTTTAATCATGTGAAGTCATAGACCTAATGGAAAAAAGAAGAATTAGCTGAGTAGAAGGACAAAATGAGCAATTGTAAGTACACAGTGCTATATAATATGATGACTGCAATACATTTAAGAGGATACAAATTTGATGGGAGTGGATCTTTAACTGCTTGTGGACCACTCTAGTGACATTGACTCCTGAGAGTTTAAAGGGAATCTGTCACCCTAAATTGGCAGGATATTTAAATGATGACAGTCAGGTCAGATGGGCAGTGTTTTGGGTACTTGCCTTAACATGTTGTTTGCCGCTGTCTCCATTATTTCTGGGAATTATAGTCGTTGCCCTCCATGTAACGCGCCTGCGCATTGCAATCTTGAATTGCGCACGCGCAGTATGCTTTGCCCGCAGATTGCAATGCGTAGGCGCGTTATATGGAGGGCAACGACTACAATTCCCAGAAATAATGGAGACAGCGGCAAACAACATGTTAAGGCAAGTACCCAAAACACCGCCCATCTGACCTGACTGCCATCATTTAAATATCCCACCAATTTAGGGTGACAGATTCCCTTTAAAGGTCTTTCTACTACTGGACTAACCCTACTTAAAGTGCATCTATCATCACATTTGACCTATCTAAAATATTAATAATGGCATACAGGTTATAGAATGCTGAAGAAAGATATCCCTGTAAGTGTCATATCAGATTCCTTGTTGATAAAATATCTTTTATCACTTTATATAAATTACCTCTGCCAGGCTCTAAGGAGAATGGTGCCTGGAAGATCACTCTGCTTCCAGAACTTGTTTTACATGAAGGGGGAGTTACCAGTGTGAGACAAGTAACTAACACAGAACGTTTGTCTTCACAGAAACACATTTTTTGCTTCTCTCTGAGCTCTGCTGTATTACAACCTTGTCTGCCTGTGAGATGGAAGCTGAGAGGAAGCTGCAGGTGTGTCAGGTATAATCGCATACAGCTCTGCAGTGAGATCAGGAGAGCAGAGAGCGGCCATTACGCATCACAATAATAACGCTTTTTCATATCCCATGGATGTTCCTTATGTAACAAATATCACATGACACACAATATACCAATATTGTAATTAATGCACATAAATTACTTAAAAAAACTAAATACAACATCAATAAAAAATTTAAACAATAACAATGAAGCATTATGTAGCACCCCTTGAAATTTTCTCCTGTGACTAATAAATATTTAACATAAAAAACGCCATTCTCCTTTTCTTCAATTTACTTGAAGTAGCATCCGTCTTCATACCATATGGTGCATGATGAATTATATTTGTTTACTTCCCGTACAGATGTCGCATTTCCCAAACTAACATTTTGCATATGCTGTCATGCGGCATTCATTGCTGCAATAACATGTCATTGAGTTTTCATCATGGGGCTCTGGATTAAATTAATTCATGCTAATGTAATGCTGATATATTCCTAGTTGTTGTTACGATGTGGTTGGTATTCCTGTATATACTGTAGGTCTAGTCAGACCATAGGAAAACAATATGTATCATTAAGTGCTATTTCCTCAAAAGCCATTCATGTCAGCTCATCACAAGATAAAGGTGAAAATCCTGACTCGTCTTCTAGAGATAGTCTGCTTTCGTCTTGCTCCAGTCATTATCGTCCTCTATTTTGCATCAAAAATAAGGAACATCTCTATCTTGTAATGCACATTTAACTTTTTTGGTTTCAAGCATTTGCCTTAGCGATAAAATACACTTATATTAAAAGCTGCATGTTTGTCATGTAAAGAAAGCAGTTTGGATGTGACAAGCTGCATTGACATTTTCTTTAAGATGTACTTATGACATGTGACTTTTCCAGGCCTATAAATGTAGTGTTTCATTTAGTTCACATAAAGAAGCAGAAAGCCGAAAAGTACAAGATTTATTACCTCCGAAAACCAAGCAGAATTGTGAAGCGGTATTAGGTTTTATTGTAGCACATCATTCTTCATAATAATAAAGTGCCCTGCTGAGGTACTCCTGCATCAGCATTTATAGGTTCCTATTGAATTTTCCATCATCATTAAAAGAATATGTTTGTAAAGTGAAATGTTGATCTGATAATACGGGGTTGATATGAGTTATACAAGTATCTGAGAGAGCGTGTGACTCATATTTGTATTGTATGAAATTAGCCATCATGAAAAGCTGTCACTGCGTCTTCGAATCCCACTCGGTAAAAATTGTAGTTTGATTTCAATTGTGTTTTAGACTTTCAGATTTCATTGTGTTAAAGATATGTAAAACATTACATTTTTTTTACTTCACAAAAGAAAGTACAAAATGTAATAAGTGGTGAAAAAAAGATTTTTGGAAAGGATACATTTGTGAAAATAGGTCAGGCTGAACTTGCTGATATAGATAAGCAAAAGCCTCATAGATGACTCTTCTTCACACAATGGTAGGCAAAACTGAGCAGACAAATCAATTCAGTCAAATTAGCTGTTTTGGTACTGTACAATAATTTAAAATTAGTGGTGCAAAGTAATCAGGAAAACTACAGCTAAGAAGTCTACTGGACTATTCAAAAGCAATTGAAATGCAATGCTAGGTGAAATGCCGAGAGACAAAAACAAAACCCTTTACTAGGGGTCACCATTCTAACCCAAGAAGAGGTACGAAACTGGCTAAATAAGATTAAAATAGATAAATCTCTGGGTCCGGATGGCATACACCCACGAGTACTAAGAGAACAAAGTAATGTAATAGTCAAACCATTATTTCTTATATTTAGGGACTCTATTGTGATGGTGTCTGTTCCACTGGAATGGCACATAGCAAATGTGGTACCAATATTCAAAAAGGGCTGTAAACGTACACCTGGAAATTATAGGCCAGTAAGTCTAACCTCTATTGTTGGTAAAATATTTGAAGGGTTTCTGAGGGATGTTATTCTGGATTATCTGAATGAGAAAAACTGTTTAACTCCATATCAGCATGGGTTTATGAGGAATCGCTCCTGTCAAACCAGGAAGAGATAAGCTATGGACTGGACCAAGGAGAGTCATTGAAAGAGATATATCTTGATTTTTCTCAAGTGTTTGATACCGTGCCACACAAGAGGTTGGTACACAAATTGAAAATGCTGGGTCTGGGGGAAAATTATGAGACTTATTTTCAGGATTAGCATAGGCGTCTTAGTTCCAGAGAAGGAAAACCTTAATACTTCAACATACCAAAACATTTTGGACCATTCTATGCTTTAAACGTTGTGAGAACAGCTTAGGGAAGACGTCTTCTGTTCCAGCATCACTGAGTGCCAGAGCAAAAAGCAACATTTGTAACAACATGGTTGGGTGAGTTTGGTATGGAAGAAGTTGACACCCCTGCTCAGAGCACTAACCTTATTTAAATTATTTGGATAGAGTATTGTGCCATGATTTGTGGAAAACACCAAAATATTATTTCTATGTATAGAGAAACATTGGCATGGTCCTGTCCCCTCTGTATCAGTCTGTCATTGTTAGTTTGTTTACTGTAAGTGATATCTGTAATTTGTATGTAACCCCTTCTCATGTACAGCACCATGGAATCAATGGTGCTATATAAATAAATAAATAATAATAATTTTTAGTAATTTGACAATAGCATGCCTTGGACCAATGCATAATTATTTTGTCATTGATTGTCATGTGAGTTGTGTGTTGTCCTTCTGTGCGCAGCTCATATTTCTACTTGTAACCTTGAAAGGTCATTAAAAGGAACATGTGAGCAAAGAAATGGTATTTACCTGCAGATATTTTGGTAGTCTGCAGGTAAAATCTTTTTATACATATTTACCAGCCTTATTGGAAGTGTGGCTGCAGGGAAAAAATTAAGGTTTTTTTTCTCTCCAGCTGCTCACTTCCAGGATCCACTGAGGGCCGTGAGCAGTCAGTGCACAGTACACAATGACCAGAGGACTGGAAGGGAGTGTCTTCAAGGAGAATGTAACTTCATTTTCTCCCTGCAGCCTTACTCCTGGATAGTCTGCTTTGTACACATATGTTTACAATGTTATTTACCACTATGTTTGTGGTTAAAGACAATTTTTAAAATTTTTATTTTTTGCTGTAAGGTTCCCTTCTATTCATTGACTTGTTAAAAATAATGTATTTTTAATATATCTTTGAAAAAGGAATGTATCAGTTGGTGGTATTTCATGCCTGGAAGGTGCTTAAGATTCATTCCTAGTATTTCCATTTTACAAGTAGAATTAATCAAATATTAACATTACATAACAGTAAGAGCTGCATGCTTATATTCTGATAATGCAATTTTGTCAAAGGCAGCTGTGATGTTACAACATTCCACATAAATATACAGTTCCAGTCAAAAGCAATCATGCCCCATTGCAAATTAGATGACTACCATTACTCAATTGGAATGAGCTAAGTTCAAAAATCTTTAATAGGGGCCACATTGTGATGGTTTGGTGCTTCGGTCAACACATCTTCAAAATGACAAGTTTTGTCTGGTGTTCCCAGTATGCAGTGGTAAGTATTAGTGATGAGCCAGTGAGCTCAGATAATGTGTTATCTGAGAGCACTCGTGTGGTAATAGAGTATCTTCGGTGTGCTTGAGTACTATGTTTGAGTTGCCATGGCTGCATGACATGCCAGCCACGAGACATAGAATCATAGAATTATAAAATGTTAGAGTTGGAAGGGACCTCAAGGGTCATCGCGTCCAACCCCCTGCTCAATGCAGGATTCACTAAACCATGTCAGACAGATGTCTGTCCAGACTCTGAAGACTTACATTAAAGAACTCACCACTTCTCGTGGCAGCCTTTTGCACTCATTGATCACCCTCACTGTCAAAATGTTTTTTCTAATATCTAATCTGTTTCTTCTCCCTTTCAGTTTCATTCAATTGCTTCTCGTATTTTCTAGTGCAAATGAGAATAAGGATGATCCCTCTACACTGTGACTTCCCTTCAGATATTTGTCGACAGCTATTGTCTTCTCTTAAGGTACTGCCACACTACACAATCCCGCTAGCGATCTCGTTAGCGTCGCATACTAATGAGATCGCTAGCGGGATTGTTTCTATATCGCTAGTAGCTACCTAATTTAGCGATATCGTTAAGGACGCTATCGCGGTTAGCGATCTCCTTAACGACTTTAGCGGTACAAAAGTACCGCTAAATCGCTAAAAAAGGTGCCACACTCAGCGATTAGATACTTACCAGCGGGACGCCAGCGATGAAAATAGGGTCCGGAACGATCAGGACGACGGACGAGATCACAGCAGGGGCCACGTCGCTGGTAGATGCCGCACACAACAACATCGCTAACGGGATCGCTAAATAGTGACGTTTTTTAGCGATCCCGTTAGCGATGTTGTTTAGTGTGGCATACCCTTTAGCCTTCTTTTTTTTTTAAGCTAAACATTCACAGATCCTTTAATCGTTCCTCGTAGGACATTGTTTGCAGTCCACTCACCATCCTGGTAGCTCTTCTGTGAAGTTGCTCCAGTTTTGCAATGTCTTTTTTAAATGTAGTGCCCAGAACAGGACACAGTATTCCTGATGAGGCCTGACCAATGAGGAGTAGAGGGGAATAATTACTTAACGTGAGCTATATGATAAGTAATTTTCATTTTTTTTGCCTAGATGCCTAGATGTAGAATCTTGCTTTTCTCCTTGTCAAATGCCATTCTATTAGTCACTGTCCATTGTTCAAGCTTATCGAGATCCTTCTGAATTTTTTCTCTGTCTTCTATAGTGTTGGCTATCCTTCCTGGCTTTCCATCGTCTGCAAACCTGATCAGTTTACCTTGAGTTCTCTTATATAGATCATTTTTAAAAATGTTGGAGAACACTGGGGCCAGGACAGAGCCTTGTGATACCCTACTTAAAACACTCTTCCATTTTGATGTGCAACCATTTATTACCACTTTTTGAGTACGATCACTGAGCCCGTTATGAATCCACCTAACCGTAACATTGTCAATCCCATACTTAGTCAATTGTTCAATAAGGATTGTATGAGATGCTTAATCAAATGCTTTGCTGAAGTGAAGATATACTATATCTACCACATTTCTCTGATCCACCCAGTAAGTGATTCCATCATAGAAGTACATTGATGAACTAGCAAGATGGTCATGGGCATCTAGCATATGTTCACTTAGGGGGCAATTGTTTAATAATGGAGAAGCATAACATAGAGTTCAAGATGTTTAGTTAGCCTCCAAATGGTCTGGATCATGTTCTAATTAATCATTTATGAGGTGTAATTAAAAAAAAAACCATTCAAATTATCGAAAATCACCTCACAACTCACAGAAATTAACACATAAGCTACTGTAATCTTAGTGCCAGCTACCACAGGATACCTTCAGCGATTTTGTGGAGTTCATGGTCATCCATCAATAACTGGTGATTTTCATGTGAAGACTACTTGGTTTACATTTAATACATGTGTATAACAAAAGCGTAACTATTAATTTAACTATATGCTATGCATGTGATTAAAATATTCCAAACAAAACTTTTATGTTTTGCCCATTACAAAAGCTTTTCAATACGGCAGAAAAATATTCCTACACATTGCCAACTTACTCAAAAACTGTCAAAGTAAACATTCAAATTACTACCAGCAAATTAAATGTATTTAGTATTAAATGCTGGCTATAAAACACAAAAGAAGCCCCAGTCAAGTATAATTATATGATATAATGAGAAGCTATAAAGTTTCATTGATACATATTTTATCACAGCTCACGTCTTATGCGATCTAAAGATTCTGAACTTGTCTTCAGAGACCAGAGGACTGAAATCTATAATCATGGTTTCTTTTATGTTTTTTTCCATCACTGTCACTGTTCTGATTGTAATTAACATCTTTTACAATGAAACATCAGTTAACCGTCACATCTACATATAAGAAAAGTAAAGATCTCTCAGTTTACGAAGTTATTATTACAAACTTTGAAGGGCATACTAAGTGCTGAATCAGTAAAGATGGCTCTGGATATCAATGCCTTTACCAATAAATACATGTAGTCGATAAATGTATGATCGCCCATGGTCCAATTGTTTTGCACCCCACTTATCAAATGACCTCAGAAATGAAACAGGTCAAGGTAGAGGAGAAAACATAACAGTACACTTATAGTCTATGGGCAACTGAAAAAAATGGAAATAAATTGTGATTCTTACCTGTTAATGCTGTCTGGAGTCTGACATTGACTTCTTTTCTCTATGTTTTAATTTTTCAACACTTTTGTCTGTAAAGAAAACAGTGACAGATAATAAATAATAAAGTCATAGTATACATTTGCACTTACACGGTTTCTATTTTTTTCTATAATTTCCTGACCCTTTTTCTACTTAGACCACAGATCAACAATATAAGTGATTACAGTATGGGCCATTACTGAACCTCCCATCATCAAGTCAAATGCAACCCAATTGAGTCTGATGGATAGTACCGTAAGCTTGAGATGATCTCAAATATGTTCTATAGAAATTCATACCTGAATAGACCTATAGTATTGTCAATGAATCATTACTAAACATAGGCCAAATACTTTACCAATAAATTTTAGAACTGTTATCAAAAATATTTGGACTGAGGAAGGGAAGACACAGATTAAAAACAAAAAATGACCAGCACCTTGTAAGAGAATAAAGCAAATGTGAACAGGTTCACGCTGCCATGACTACTTTGGAAATATTGTAGCCTTTTAAATAACCTGTTCATTCATTGCACTTATCCATTTCATTACTGGTAGTGCTCTTCTTTGAAATAACACTAATAATACAATGTGACAATTCTGTTAGTATTATGCGTTTAACCCCTTACCAACACATAAAATTTCATTTTCATAGATCTTTTTTAACATGACAGTTCAATTTAATATTTTGTTTTTATCCTATTTCCAGGAATCATAACCTGGCATAATAATGTTTTATCTAGTTTTAAAATAAAGAGCAGAATAAACTAGCAGAGTGCATTCCTTCCTTACAAATTCTTGCCCTGGTTTGTCTCAGTTTTATCTCAACATTTGAAAAATACGTCCCGCTGTGATAGTTTGGTCTTTTTATTTTTCTTGCATTTTCCCTTCCTTTACTCTATTTTATCTGATAACATCTAAGGCCTCTTTCACACATCCATTTTTTTGTGTCAGGCATAATCCGTCGAACACCTGAAGGGACGGATCCGGCGCTGAAATGAAAAAACTGATGCAACGGATCCGTTTTTTTGCTGGATCCGACCTGAACTTTTGAACCCGGAAAAAGAGGGTTTTGAATGTCCGGAGACAGTGGAAAAAGTAGTAGTAGTAGTAGTAGTAGTAGTAGAAGTAGTAGTAGTAGTAGTAGTAGTAGTCCCTGATTTCAAGAATCCGGATCAGACTTTTGACGAATTTCACAAAAGACTGATCCGGTTCCATAGACTTGTATTATTTCCGGCCGCCTGATGCGCCGCTTCAGGCACTATCAGGCGGGTCCGGCAAACAAAAAAAACGTTGCATGCACCGTTTTGTCCGGCCGCCGGAATGTACATTTCCGCCAGATCCGGACAAAAACGGATACAACGCAATGACATCAGGCACGATCCAGCGCTAATGAAAGTCAATGGTAAAAAAACGCATCCTGTACCGGATCCGTTTTTTTAACAACACGCCGGATCGTGCCTGAAGTCAAGAAACGGATGTGTGAAAGAGGCCTAAGATATATCTTTGTCATGGGCTCAACTAATTAGGAGGATTTGTTAAGCTGTAAGTCGGGGTAAGCAGCATGGACAGGAGGAGCCAGGCCAGCAAGGTCTAGTAAGGCTGGACATGCAATCTAGAAGTAATAGAGCCAAGTGTGTGAATAGCACAGGAACAATAGTTTTGAGTAGGTGCCTTTGTATTAGGAGTTTAGTAACAAACAGGAAAAGCAGATTTGTGTAAATCAGTGTTTCCCGAACTCCAGTTCTCATAACCCTCAACAAGTCATGTTCTCAGAATTTCTTTAGTGGTGGTAGAAATATCATCAAGATATCAGGAATTCTCTCACCTGTGCAGTATCATTGAAATCCTGAAAACACGACCTGTGGGGCTCTGTGAGGACAGGAATTTGGGAAAAACTGGTGTAAACCATTTTGCAATTTGTTGCAAGAGTGCAGTAGTACATAGGAATAGCAGAGATCAGTACGTTAGCAAATACCTTGATTCAGCAGAGTTGCTGCTGCAGACAGCACCATCAAAAACTGAGACAAGTTGATAATCAGAAATCTTTATTCAGCAGAGTTAAAGCGAACCTGTCAGCTCCTTTTTCAGCTATACGCTGTGGCCACTGGCTTTCGAGGCTTATCTACAGCATACTATAATGCTGTAGATAAGCCCCGATCTAAACTTAACGAAAAGAAAAGCAAGTTTTATTCTACTCACCCCAGGGCGTTCTTGTCCGATGGGCGTCGCAGTTCCGGATCCGGCATCTCCCATCTTCATGTGATGTTGTCCTCCTCCTTGATTCATGTCGCGGCTCCTGCGCAGGCGTACTGGTCTGCCCTGTTGAGGGCAAAGCAAAGTATCGCAGTGCGCAGGCGCCTGGAAAGGTCAGAGAGGCCCAATGCCTGCTCACTGCAGTACTTTGCTCTGACCTCCACAGTGCAGATCAGTACACCTGCGCAGGAGCCGCGACATGAAGCAAGGAGGATGACGAAATTGTATAAAGATGGGAGGCGCCGGACCCGAACCTGCGACACCTATCGGACCGGACCGCCCCCGGGTAAGTATAATAAAACTTGTTTTTCTTATCTTTCAGGTTAGATCAGGGGATTATCTACAGCATTATAGAATGCTGTAGATAAGCCCTGAAAGACAGTGGCCACAGCTTATAGATGAAAACCGAGTTGACAAGTTCCCTTTAAGCATGCATATAGCACCAGTAAGATCAGAGATGGTTATCCTGTGTCTTGACAGCAGAGTTAAGGTTACTGATAGCATTAAGAATGATAAAGATTTTGGTTTTCAGGTACCTATATTCAGCAGAATTGAAGGTGCAGACAGTGCCAGGAATAGCAGGTCTTTGCTGGTAATAGAAACTAGGTGCTGGATTTCACTCAGGAGTAGCTGATTGGCTGATGCAGAGCCAAGTGGGAAGTGTGGTTTGACTCTTGTAAAGCACATTAATGCTATCTGAATACTCAGGTTGCATGCAGCCACTAGAGCCAGCCTTAAAAGACTTTGTATGATGACATCATAGATGTATAGATGCATGAAAAAACACCATTCCCTTAGTGCAGAAATATAAATATAGGG
>VIAB01042358.1:0-11213 GCA_009801035.1 Oophaga pumilio
CGGCAGAAGTAAAATGGCGGTCAGGGCTTTTATAGACACTATGAAGCCCCACAAAGTAAGCCAATCACTGCAATGCCCTTCTCAACTCTATTCAGGACATAAGGGAAAAAATCATAGGGCCCATGGAAAGTCTTAAAATTAGGTAAACACAATGTCAGATGAATAACAAGAACTAGACCAAAATGCATCAGCAGTGTGAGAAAATTAATGACACCCTTACTACTGTACTTTTATACCTAACTTTCATAAGAATTAAGAAGGTAAGTAACAGTCAATCAAATGATTAATTGTTCATCAGCAAGTGTGGCCACCTCCATAAAAGCATACATTTTGGTGCTTTCCTGGCCTCTAGAATGAACCTATCACTAAAATGTGTATTATTTAAATTAAATGCAGATGTAGTAACATTTATAATCTGAAAAAAAAAAATATAAACGAGGCATGAACCAAGTGGGAGAAAAGCTCCTGTTCTTGGCACAAGCCTCTTATTCAAATGAGCCGACTACAGCTGAAGTCGCATCCAAGGGAATTCCCAAGCTCCTCTGCTCTGTTGACGTCACTCTCCCATGATGCAGTGCACCAAGGGAAAGTGAGCAGTAGCCTGCCGGTCTGCGCTCAGGCACTTTGACTGCACTGGATGTGCTCAGCCTGGCATTCAGCTCTGTGTCTGTGCTCCATAACTCACCAGGCAGTGAGCTGACGTGCAGCCCTTGTGTTTCGTCCTTTCACCTCCACTTTCTGTGGAAAAACCCTGCTTGTTGCCTTACACAATCCAGTAATGAAGTTTAGTTCTTAAGACTCTTGTAGCCTGCCGGACTAGTGATTGTGCCCCTCCCCCGCTGTCTCAACATAAGCAGGGATGAGAGGAGAGATGCTTCCGGCAACCGAGACTAACTGCTGAAAGGAGATGTGTGCCAGAAAATAGGAAGTTTATTTATCTCATGCTATCAAAATACCCATGGCTTCACTCACAGAAAATAACATGCTAAATTGATGGTTACTTTTGCTAAGGTTAAATATTCAGTTTCACCCTGAAGTTGACATCTTCAGCGTTTAAAATTTGTTTTTCAACTCTTCTTTGTTTCTAGTTTGGCTAGTTGTTTATTTTTACAAATTTGTTATAACACTGAGACAAACAACAACTACTTTTTATATATAAAGCAGAAAAAGTGTGACTGCCTCACAGTCAGACTGTTCTAGTTGTCCATAGCAACCTATAAGAGCTCAGCTTTCACTTTACCTCAGCAGCTTCATTGCTGAAAGCTGCAATCTGGTTGCCATAGGCAACAAGAATAATCTTACTGTGAGGCAATTCTCATACTATAAATGAGGCCCCAATTACTTCTACAGACTTTAGAGCTTCTTATCAGGTTGCCTCACCTTAACGACAATATGGTTGCTGCCCCTTTTGGAGCGACTCTTTGGGCGTTGTCGTTTTAATTCTTTAAGACCATTTGGGCAAAAACTGTGGTTCTTCATTCATCACAGAGACACCCATTTTCTCTTTTATTTCTATACAGCCTAAGATCGGGGAGGCAGATCTCATGAAGGGGGGAGATTTCAAGTTTTAATGTCCACTGTATTTTTAATCTGGTGTTAAAATTTCACTCAGATCGGGTGAAAAATGTGATTTTGTTTTCAACGGGCTACCACACACAACAAATTTTCTGCTTTTTATATATAGATGGTCAGTGTATGTACTATTCTGTGTGTGCAAAATGTCTACTTTTATATATGGCAGAATTTTTGCTTTCTTGCCCTTTTTTCAGAGAATACGAATGATAACACTAAAACTTTTTCTCCACCCATGGTTAGTGGTTGGGTGAAGCCATTTATTGTCAAACTACTGTGTTTTCTCTTTTTAAATCATAATGACAACCGAAAACATCCAAATGACCCTGATCAAAAGTTCACATACCCTGGTGATTTTGGCCTGATAACATGCACAGAAGTTGACACAAATGGGTTTCACCTGTGACCTCTTTGCTTGTATTCAGTGTGTGTGCATAAAAGCTGAATGAGTTTCTGGGATCCAGACAGACTTGCATCTTTCATCCAGGCTCTGACTTTTCTGGATTGTGAGTCATGGGGAAAGCAAAAGAATTGTCAAGGGATCTACGGGAAAAGGTAGTTGATCTGTTTAAAACAGGAAAGGGATACATAAAGATATCCAAGGAATTGTTAATGCCAGTCAGCAGAGTTCAAACTGTGGTTAACAAATGGAAATTCAGGGGCTCTGTAAAAACAAAGCCACGGTCAGGTAGACAAACGAAAAACCCACAAATAACATCAGCTGAAATACTGGACTCTCTGAAAACTAGCGGTGTGGCTGTTTCAAGAAACACAATAAGGAGGCACTTGAAGAAAAATGGGCTGCATGGTCGAGTCGCCAGAAGAAAGCCTTTACTGCGCAAATGCCACAAAGTATCTCACCTACAATATGCAAAACAGCACAGAGGCAAGCCTCAAAACTTCTGGAACATTGTCATTTGGAGTGAATTGAATTTTTTGGCCAGCACGTTATCAGCAAATACTGGAGGCAAATTTGCAGTCATCAGCCCAGAAGCTGTGCATGGGACGTACTTGACCATTCCAACATGACAACGATCCAAAACACAAGGCTAAGTCGACCTGTCATTGGTTACAGTAGAACAAAGTAAAGGTTCTGGAGTGGCTATCTCAGTCTCCTGACCTCAATATCATTTATCATTAAGCCACTCTGGGGAGATCTCAAGCGCGCAGTTCATGCTAGACAGCCCAGGAATTTACAGGAACTGGAGGCTTTCTGCCAAGAAGAGAGCGCAGCTTTACCATCTGAGAAAATAAAGAACCTCATCCACAACTACCACAAAAGACTTCAAGCTGTCATTGATGTTAGAGGCGGCAATACACATTATTAATAAATGTGGTATGTTAACTTTTGATCAGGGACATTTGGATGTTTTGGGTTGTCATTATGATTTAAAAAGAGAAAACATAGTTTTTTGACAATAAATGGCTTCTCCCAACCACTAACCATGAGTGGAGAAAAAAGTTTAATGTTATCATTCATATTCTCTGAAAAAAGGCCAAGAAAGCAAAAATTCTGCAGGGGTATGTAAACTTTTGAGGAGCACAACTGTACATGTGCAGCATTTGTATAGTATATACTGTCTATACAAGTATACAGTGTGTGTATATAAGTGTATAGATGTGCAGTGCGTGTATTTTATATATGTATATGCAGTATGTGTATATATATATAATATTTTTGTGTGGTGTGTGTGTTTCTATATGTACTTTATCTCTCTCTAGTGAGAGCTATATGTACTCAAATATACAGTGGGGAAAAAAAGTATTTAGTCAGCCACCAATTGTGCAAATTCTCCCACTTAAAAAGATGAGAGAGGCCTGTAATTGACATCATAGGTAGACCACAACTATGAGAGTCAAAATGAGAAAACAAATCCAGAAAATTACCTTGTCTGATTTGGTAAGATTTATTTTGCAAATTATGGTGGAAAATAAGTATTTGGTCACCTAAAAACATGCAAGATTTCTGGTTCTCACAGACCTGCAACTTCTTCTTTAAGAGGCTTCTCTGTCCTCCACTCATTACCTGTATCCCTGTTTTATACTTGAAGCGATCAAAAAATATTATGTACTCGAAAATGCTACCAATAAAAAACAAAACTTATCCCACACAAAACCAGCCCCCACTCAAGTCTATTATCTGTCACTGAAAATATAAGGGGTTCCCATGTTACTGGTAGAACAAATAATCTTGAAGAGCGACACATCTCCCACCCCCCCCAAATAAAATCCAGTGAAATCTGCGCTTCCAAATTCAAAGCCCCCCTTTTTCTTAGCCCCATTGTGCCTAAACCACAGTAAGCGGCCATATGTTATTGTAGTGGGGAGAGCGCGCTTAACAATTTATGGGGTGCATGTCTCCAGAAGCACAAGCACTACAATATGTGGGGGCACTGCATTCTATGTGGGCGCAATATATGGGCACTAAACTGGCATATTTGCAATTCTCCAGGAAAAAACCTGGCGTGGATGTTACAGAATAGCCACTGCAGCCGTAGATTAATTAATTGAGAGGTTCAATTTCTACAGTAGGGTCACTTTTGATGTTTTTTTGCCGTTCTGACTAGGGATGAGTGAACCCAAACTGAAAAGTTCTAGTTCCGTACCGGACACCTAGTGTCCGTTACTGAACACAGACTTTACTGTAAGTCCTTTTTCCTGTTCGGGCACGCCAGTCTAATAAAGCTTGTTGAAAGTCTGCAGCACAGCCAGTCTACATGCTTTTAGACTGTGGGCCAAGTATTGTCATGGCTGTGACTGGCCGGCCTGTATAAAGGTCGGATTACGAGTGCCACCACCATTATGCCATTAGTAAATACAGACCAGTACAAAAAAAGAGGTACTTATATCATAGATATGCAAAAGCATATATCCACGACATGAACCTCTAAGTAGGGACTATATATGAAAGAGTGCACTCCAACTATCAAATAATCAATTAAAGAGAAAAATGGAGTAAAAAACACTTAATTTATTGCAAAAAAGTCAATTTATTAGAAAAGAGTACATGTGTACATAAAACATCACGCAGTGATGAATGACCCTAACATAAAATACTATAATGAACACATGGGGCCGGAGTTAATTAATGTGTAGCGGCAAAAAGACTCCTGATTTGTAATAAGAGTCTAAATATAGGGGGATATTAAACAGCTGAAGTAACATATGCTGCAATGGTACACATTCAATATATATCTCTTGCGGTGTGCAACCATCTATCATAATACCATAGGTATAGGCTGTCAAAATAAGATTGCTTACCCCTCAAATGTTAAACAAGCCGCTGGCTCAGGACCCACGTGTGACCCTCTGACGCGCGTTTTGTTTTTTTTGATAAAGCAAACGCGAAACGCGCGTCAGAGGGTCACACGTGGGTCCTGAGCCAGTGGCTTGTTTAACATTTGAGGGGTAAGCAATCTTATTTTGACAGCCTATACCTATGGTATTATGATAGATGGTTGCACACCGCAAGAGATATATATTGAATGTGTACCATTGCATCATATGTTACTTCAGCTGTTTAATATCCCCCTATACTTAGACTCTTGTTACAAATCAGGAGTCTTTTTGCCGCTACACATTAATTAACTCCGGCCCCATGTGTTCATTATAGTATTTTATGTTAGGGTCATTCATCACTGCGTGATGTTTTATGTACACATGTACTCTTTTCTAATAAATTGACTTTTTTGCAATAAATTAAGTGTTTTTTACTCCATTTTTCTCTTTAATTGATCATTATGCCATTAGTGTAGGGATAGGACACAGCTTGAGTGAGGGACATATTATGACTGCGCACTCTGCAAACGCAATGCTGTGTGTACTCTGCTACCTACATCTGTGCTATTTTTGTGGTAAAAGCCGTTGTATATACTGCACCCCCCGCCTGTAGTAGTACTGTCCTTTAAGCCGTTGTATATACTCTGCACCCCTCGCCTGTGGGAGTACTGTCCTTTAAGCCGTTGTATATACTCTGCACCCACCACCTGTGGGAGTACTGTCCTTTAAGCCGCTGTGTATACTCTGCACCCCCACCTATGGGAGTACTGTCCCCTTTAAGTCGCTGTGTATAGTCTGCACCCTACACCTGTGGGAGTACTGTCCTTTAAGCTGCTTTGTGTTTTCTGCTACTCTGAGAAATAAATAATTGGCATCAGCCGTCTCATTGCAATTAGTAGGCCAAAGAAAGACATTTTCAGTACCACTGTATGTTTTGTAATAGTTTTGCAAAGAAATATATCGCATCAGACATCTCAAAGCCATTTTTAGGCCCAAAAAATATTTTTTCTGGACTAGTGTGTGTTTTTTTGCAGTCTGTGAAATAAATTATTGGTATCAGCCGTCTAGTTGCTATTTCTAGGCCAAATAAATAATTCTTCAGGGCCGCTGTGTGTTTTCTAGTAGCTTTGCAATTAATTATATTGTTACAGTCATCTCGTTGCCATTTCTAGGCCCTAAAAATTATTTTTATGGACTGGTGTGTGTTTTGTAGTAGCCTGTTACAGAAGTAAATGGCACCAACCATCTAGTTGCCATTTCTAGGCCCCAAAATTTTTTTCAGGACTGGTTTGTTTTTTAGTAGTCTGGGAAATAAATAATTTTCATGAGCCGTCTAGTTGCCATTTCTAGGCCAAAGAAATGATTTTTCAAGACCACTTTGTGTTTGGTAGTAATTTTGTAAATAAATGTATCAAATCAGCCATTTTGTTGCCATTTCTAGCCCCCCCAAAAAAAATTCTGCACTGGTGTGTGTTTTTTAGTAGTCTGTGAAATAAATAATAGACATGAGTCATCTAGTTGACATTTCTAGGCCAAAGAAATCATTTTTCAGGACCACTGTGTGTTTTGTAGTAGCGTTACAAATAAATAAATCTACTCTTCCGCCATCTCTTTGCGAGTAGTGTATAGAAAAATTACTTCCGAAAATGAGAGCATCAAATAAGGGACATGGACGTGGCCATGGTGGTGCTGGTGTACCTGCTAATGGTGGTGGTGTAACTGATAATGGTGGTGGTGTAACTGATGCAGGGAGTGGATGTGGTCATTCTGTACTGGTTACGTGCCCAAATACAACACCTTCCTTGTGCATGTAGGTGACAGAACATCATGCGTCCTTTTGCAGGCCTGAAAACCACTGCACGAATTGTGAGATGCTGAAAAGGTATTAGATTGGATGGTTGAGCGGGGTTCCAGTTCCTTCACGTGATTTTCCACCCTGTCCACTGCAGAAAGTGCACAGTTGTCAGGACCATGGTCATCTGGCTTCAACTTCACCCCTTGCAAATAATCCAATCACTCTGAGCCCCAAGTCAAGCAGCAGTCTCTTCTGCTTTTTGATTACTCCGCTGGCTGGGGTTCCTTGGCCCATCCACCTGCACCTGTCCCAGAAGTGGAAGAGACTGAGTGCACTAATTCTCAACTGCTTATTAGGTTAGAGGATGAATATGTGGGAGGGCTGGTCAGTGGACCACCGCAGCTCATGTCAGATGATGATGAAAGTCAGTTGCCAATTGCATTGTCTTTCTGTAGTGTACAGACTGGCAAGGAGGGCAGGGTTGAGAAGTGGGATGATGAGGTCGTAGACCCCACATGGACCGGAGGCCATTCTAGTGATGTGAACAGTTCGGTGGAAGGGGAGGTGGCCATTCTGCCCCAGCAGCACAGCAAAAGAGGGAGTAGGGTGCAAAGTCAAAGCGAATAGCCCCTATCCAGCACATGGGCTGCTACGACTTACCATGCCACTGAAATAAGCATACCAGAGAGAGCTCAAAGATCGACCTGGCATGGCATTTCTTCAGGGAATGTGCTGCCCACAAGCAACAGGTGGTTTGCACTCTGTGCCGTCAGACCCTGAATCGAGGCATATATGTTCTGAACCTGAGCACCACCTGAATGTCAAGGCATCTGAATTCCAAGCACAAGGTGCAGTGGAGTACACACTTTAAAAAGCTTGACAGATTTGTGCCTCCTCCCTCTTCTGCTGCGGTCTCGGTCTCTTCCTCCTGCTTGCAATCAACAGGGCCACCTGCCTTCCCACAAAGAGAGGATGTGACAGCATCACCACCACCACCAGTGTCATTGAGCATCTCCACACCATTCCATGGAAATGTTCAGCTTTCCATCCCCAAAATCCTCAAGAGAAAGAGGAGAAACAACCATGCCACCCATACAGCCATGGTACTGAATGACAGTATTTCCAAATTACTGGTCCTTGAAATGCTACCATTCTGACTGGTGGAGTCGGACAGTTTTAAAAAACTGATGGCAGTGGCTGTCCCGCAGTACGTTGTTCCCAACCACTGCTACTTTTCCAGGGGGGCCATCCCTGCCCTGCACAAACATGTTGCGGACCAAATCAGGTGTGCACTGTGCAAAACCAGCAGCAATGTTCATATAATCACCGATATGTGGACCAGTAAACACTACCAGGGACCTTACAGCTCCCGAACTGCCCACTGGGTAACTGTAGTGGCGGCAGGGGCAGTGGCGGAAAGTGTTCTAGCTCATATACTACCACCACCTATTATTGCTGGACGTTTATCTATCCAGGTTGCCTACTACTCTGCTTCCTCCACCGCCTCCTCATTCAGTCACAAGAAGACCTGCACCGCCAGCTTGAGCACAGCCAGGGGGAAACGACAGCAGGCTATTCTTAAACTCCTGTTTGGGGGACAAATACCATAATATGCAGGAGCTGTGAACTGGGATGACACAGCAGACTGATGAGTTGTTGGTGCTGATGAATCTCAAGGTCAGCCTGGTGGTGTGATATAACGGGAGAAATCTCTTAGCAACTCTGAGCCTTGCCGGTTTAACACACATCCCTTGCCTGGCGCATGCAATCTGGATGTGCTGATGGAAGTGCACAGGGAGCCCCCTCCCTGCACAATGCTTCTCTATGCCGCTGTCACTACTGACAGCAGTATCAGAGGGGTTAAATGCCCACGATCAGTGCTAGCACCAGTCGTCGGCATTGCTGCAGGGTGTCAGCTGTCACATACAGCTGACACCCACATGCGATTTCCGCGGCACTCGTGTGCGCGTGTTAGTACTGCTCTGGGCACAAACACAGCTCCCACAGAGCAGTACTAGTACGGCAAAGGTCGCAAAGGGGTTAATACACACCTGAAACACATTGCTTCTTTGTGTAGCATCATGGGAAAGTCTCAAGAAATCCACCAAGATATCAGGAAGAGAATTGTGGACTTGCACAAGTCTGGCTCATCCTTGGGTACAATTTCAAAATACCTGAAGGTGCCTCGTTCATCTGTACAAACAATTATACGCAAGATGCGAATGTCCAGCCATCATACCGCTCAGGAAGGAGTCAGGAAGAAGACGGGTTCTGTGTCCCAGAGATTAACGTGCTTTGGTCCGACATGTGCACATTAACCCAAGGACCAAAGCAAAAGACCTTGTAAAGATGATGGCGGAAGCTGGTAAGATTGTGTCAATATTCACAGTGAAACAAGTACTGTATCAACATGGGCTGAAAGACCACTCTGCCAGGAAGAAGCCGTTACTCCAAAAGAAACCTAAAAAAGCCAGATTAATGTTTCCAAGTGCACATAGGAACAAAGACCTTAATTTTTGGAGACATGTCCTTTGGTCTGATGGAACTAAAATTGAACTTTTTGGGCATAATGACCATCATTATGTTTGGAGGAAAAAGGGAGAAGCTTGGAAGCCTAAGAACACTATCCCAACTGTGAAACGGGTGTGTCAGCATTATGTTTTGGGTTTGTTTTGCTGCAGGAGTGACTGGTGCACTTGACAAAATAGATGGTATCATGAGAAAAGAAGATTATGTGGCAATACTGAAGCAACATCTCAAGACATCAGCCAGGAATTTAAAGCTTGGGCAGAAATAGGTCTGCCAAATTTACAATGACCCGAAGCATACTGCCAAAATGGTAACAAAGTGGCTTAAGGATAACAAAGTCAATGTTTTGGAGTGGCCATCACAAAGCCCTGATCTCGATCCTATTGAAAATTTATGGGCAAAGCTGAAAAGGCAGGTGCGAGCTAGGCGACCTACAAGCCTGGATCAGTTACACCAGTTTTGTCAGGAGGAATGGGCCCAAATTCCGACCAACTATTGTGAGAAGCTTGTGGAAGGATATCCCAAACGTTTGACCCAAGTCATTCGGTTTAAGGGCAATGGTACCAAATACTAATGACATGTATGTAAACTTTTGACTTTGCAGTAAGTAATAAAAATGCTTTAACACATTCTCTCTCTCATTAGTCTGGCATTTAGCAAATATTAATAATTATGGTAATCCTAATTGACCTTAAATGGGAAAGGTTTATTCTGATTTCATGTCAGATATTGAGAAAAACATGCATATGTGTCTTTTTATATAGTGTATGTAAACTTCTGGTTTCAATTGTATATTGATTGAGAACATTAATTGGCAAAACTAGCAGCCATGACTTTGTTAAAAGGTTACTGTCCAAACGGGTCTGAAAAAAGTTAATGACAGATTACTTCCTATAGTAGAATATTGTAACATCTCATCTGATCTGCTCTCGATGGCAAGAACATAGAGGAAATATGTGAAAATGAATTTAAAGTAGTGTCACAAATGTGTTTTCGAAATCTTTAAAATTTAACGAATGGAAACGGAGGCACAGATGTAGTGTATATTAGTTTATTGAAATTTTCGTGGAACCACGGGACCACTGCCCGGGGGGCTCCGAAGGAGGCATAACTATGTGAACCTCAAACTCGCGTAGTAAGACCGCTCAAACAGGGCCAGATTGGGATACCTGGGAGACGCAAGGTGCTACCTTCAGTTAGACATGTGGAAGCTGACTCTGCTGGACAGGCAGGCTGGCATGAACTGCAGGTAGCGAAGAACTTGGCAGAGGATGGCTAGGCAAAGAGGGCAGCGGGCAGTAGCTAGCATGGACAGGAGTGGATGGTACTGACGTAGACCAGGAAGACGTGGAAGGGCACAGCAGACACACTGAGGAGACAAACTGTTATTAGCAGAATGCAGGCAAAGCACAGACATGCAGGTACGAGGCACCTGAGAACTAACAGGAAACACTTGTTGCTCAGGCACCTCCCTTAGGGCAGAGGTGCCTGAAATAGTATGTGTCACTCGGCCATTGGTTGAGACCCTTACCAGAAAATAAAATGGTGCGCTGTCTCTTTAAGAAACCGGGAGTGCCAGAAAGCACCAGAAGAGGAAGGAAGGGTGGTACCAGAGACGGAGGCCCCGAGAAATCTTCAGCCCTGCCAGGAACTGAGCAGAAGTGCACGACCTGAGGAGTACGGCCGGGCATCCGCGGAAGAGAGTGACCGGACCCATGCAGGGGCGCCGACGCCAGCTCTACATAACATTTCCAGTTTTTTGTTGATGAGGCTGTGTAAGGGCTTGTTTTTTGCATGGCGATCTCACATTTTTATGATTGCTTGTTATTGCATTTCTTTTTCAGTCACAGGCTAAGCTTTCTAGGAGAAAAGCTTCAGTTCCCCTCTATCACATTGCAGGGGCCAATTGGAGTCAGTATACACTTGTATTTGCAACATGCCACTGTCAGTCTCTAATTTAAATTGGTTATCAGCTGCATTCAGAGCTCACTCTGGCCTGTTGTGAATACTCTGAAGGCGACTTCTGAGCTGGAGCTCC
>VIAB01042362.1:0-12958 GCA_009801035.1 Oophaga pumilio
TAGGCCCACTATCCTGACAGCCAGGGGGGTAGTTGATGTATGCATGGGGAGGGTACCTGTACGCATCTAAATTGTGGTGAGGAGGAGGCCAAACTCAAGAGTTTGAACGGGTATTCAGCAAACACCCTTTAGATTTTGGGCAGGCAAAAGGGGTCCAACATCATATCCCCACTGGAAATCATCCATCCATTAAAGGAAGGTACCGGCCTGTACCTCCAAATCACTACCAATGTGCCAAGAGTATGTTACGAGAGATGAAGGAGGCTGGGGTGATTAGAGACAGTTGTAGCCCCTGGGCAGCTTCATTAATCCTCGTTAGAAAGAAAGATGGTACAATGAGGATGTGTGTTGATTACAGGAAACTTAACATCTTGACTCTGTGAATATTTGCAGTATACTTCTGAAGCCCATGCCATTAAATTGGTGAACAGCTCTGCAAACTCAACTGTGGTTCTCTACAGTTCTTGGGCGGTTGTAGAGTTGTGACACAGGGAAGCAAGGGTAACTGGGTTGCCACCTCTGTGGAATGTACTGGGTGTGATGTTGAGGTGGAGGAAGAGGAGGATAGGCCACTTGAATCTGTGCTTGCCATCCAGTCGAGCACATGCTCTTTCTGGCCCTCAACAACAAAGTGTACCACTGTGCAGCTGCTAAAGAAAGGCATTTGAGTAGCACTTCTAGTAACAGAAGTTGTCAGTTGTGTTTGTATAGGACGTGACACTGTTAGTTCACTAGTGCTTTCACTAACATTACCACCTACCTCACGTACATTTTGAACTCCAAGCCTATTCCCCCTTCCACCACAACCTCGCTTTTTCCCAATCATGTTGTTCAGATAGTGTGGTAGGAGTACACCATTAGCAACAAAAAATATAATTTTTTATTCTGCAGCAGCTTTGCACACACAAGCTGTTCTTCATCAAGGCCTGAGGGGGAGAGGAGAAGGACAGATGTTGCACCGTGGATTTGGGGGACTCAGTGAACCAGCCCCATTACTCTCACACTAATTCCTTATTTATTTCACAATTGTGAAATATGTAGTGCTGAATCACTTTAGCAAATGAAAAAATTAGTTTTTTTATACTCTGCAACAGCTCAGCACACAGCTGAATTTCAGCAGCACTAACTGTCAAGTTGAAATATGGCCTGCTGAATCACGTTAGTAACAGAAAAAAGTATTTTTTTAGTGTGGATGAGACATGTATAAAATAGAAAATATGCTCCAAACAATTTTGAAAGTGAGATATCCCCTAATGTATCATGTTAGTTGTAGAAAAAAAGTATTTTTTAGTGTGGATGAGGCCTGCTTAACATAGAAGATATGCTCCAAACAATTTCAAACTGAGATCTTCCTTACTGTAATGAAGAAAAGAGGATTCCCAATCCTTAGATGATGTGCCTTCAGGAAGAAGCATTGAGTATAGTAGAAGAATAACCTTTGGCACAAAACATTCATGAAGTCAACAATGTGTTTTAGTACAGGCCCATAAGTCGTATAAAACAGAACCAACGTTTCGGCCTAAATTGACCATAATCAAGGTTATCTAAAAAAAAACATAGTTATTAAATTCATATCAAATGTAACAAAATAAACATCAAATGATAAAGTTAAATACAGAAATTAAATTGGACATTGTATGAGAAAAAAGGAACCATATGTGGAAAAAAGGGATTGGCTGGGATTCTTGTCTTCAAGTGGACCACAACTGTGAAGAAAAGAAATAGATATGTTTAGATCACATAATATTAGACATTGTAGTGACAACAGCTAGGTAGAAAAGAAAATGTATACTTGCATAATGACCCAAGATGTAGCCCAGGTGTAGTGTTCCCGGTGTACGTGCGCAAAGATCTCAGGGATGCCAGAGTCTAGCGGGTAGTGAATGAAAGATGGGGCCAGCGTGGATATATACCAGTGAGTGCGCCAGAGAACAGGAGAGGCTTATATAAGATGAAAAGAGGCAGGCAATGGAAAACAAAGGAAAGGGGGAGATAAACTATATGGGAAACGAGGTGTGGGGTAAAGATGGAAAATGAAGGAATGGAAAAACAGAGATGGGACATAAAGAAATGAAATAAGGAGAAAAAGAAAGGCAAGAAGGGGAAAAGAAGAAAGATAAGAAAAGGGGAGAACAAGAAAGCAACAGGATTGAAAAAGAAAAAAGGACAGTGGTGTGGGGGGGAGAAAATAGAAAGAGAAAGAAACAAGGGAAAAAAAGAGGGGGGGGGTGGGAATTATTGGTCAGCGGGGCAGAAATGGAAGGGATACCTGATGGAACGCTAATTGACCAGATGAAGAAAAGGAGAAAAGGGAGAAAAAACAATACATTAATAGGTGAGTATAGATAAATTAATCAATAATTTGTGCTATGAATACCTTCCTAGGAAAGGAATAAGAATTCGGTTTGCTAGGTGTTATGAAGCATATTGATTAAATGTTGTGAAAATGGAAGGTAAAAATGTAGAAATAGGAAAAAAGGAAAAAAGCGCTATATAGAGTATATATGAAATATTTATCTGCAAAATTGTTATGACAAATACAGTATAGAAAAGAAGGTTTTTAGAGCATAGACTGGCCAATTTGTGTGAGGCCAACTGCAAGGTATCCTTCAAAGTTGTGTCCCTGTCCTGATATGTCACCTCTCGTGGGAAAAAAGCCTACAATTTATGGGGCAGGAAAGGACCAGCTAACTACTTAAAAATCACCTATGGCTGATAGGAGTGGAAGTGGAAATATCCAATAAGGATTTGATACAAATAGAGAAAAAGACCAGCACATCCAAGCTAGTGTGAATAGGTGCCAACAAATAAAGTGTATAACTTGAAAAACTATAAAGGTTGTACCATGAATTATCAAAAATGATTACTCTAGAACATTGAAACATTACTGCCATAGAAAATGGGAAAAAAGGAAAAAAGCGCTATATAGTGTAAACATGAAATATTCATCTGTAAAATTGCTATGAAAAATACAATAAAAAAGGAAGGTACTTAGTGCATAGATTGGCCAATATATGTAAGCCCAACTGCCACATCAAGGCATCCTTCAAAGTTGGGTTCCTGTCCTGATATGTCACCTCTCCTGGGCAAAAAAAGCCTACAATTTATCGGGGAGAAATGGAGCAGCTAACTATTTTAAATCACCTGTGACTGATGGGAGTTGGAGTGCACATGTCCATTTTTTGAAATGTTTGAAATGTTTTTGAAATGTTTGGTTTGGCCTCCCATTGAATTTGATGGGGTTCAGGTATGTTCGTAGAACTGTTCGGTGAACATCGAGACGTTTGGCCAATCGAATCGAACCATGAGAGGTTCCAAGTCTGCCAAGTCTGCTGGAAGCATTTTGTGCTTTCCAGCCGAGCACCTGTTTACATTGCCCTGGCTTCAGAAGTGATGTACTGTGCCTCCCTGCAAAGTGGGACAGGAACCTATGTGCCATGGATGGACGTGTCTCTTGTGTTCCAGGAACTGGTGTAGTCTCACCTGCTCCATGTCTTCGGCATCTGCATGCACCATCATCACTTCCCCTTCCCGGTCCCTTACCGCACGCCTTACGCTTTTTATAATTGCTAGATCTCTTGAAACCAAGTTTATTTTTAATAAAAAACAGAAATTGGTCAGCTGCAGCATTCAAAGTGGTTTTTGGGATTGTAACAGAATGCAAAACGGGATGGATGACAATTCAATTCAATCCAGAAAAAAGTTTCAACGGTTTTTGGAGCGTTATATGTCACAGAAATGTACCACAAAGATAGATGGATCTATCCATCATTAGACACCTCCCCATGTTTGGTGTGGGCTCCGACGATGAGCCAGCACCTTTCCAGGCACACGTCAGCTGTTTTGAACAGCTGACATGTGCCGCTGACAGCCGTGGGAGGAATCACGATCCTCCCACAGCTGTTAACCTGTTAAATACCGCTGTCAAACGCTGACAGCGGCATTTAACATGCATTTCTGGCCATCATGCCAGAAATCGGCCCATCGGTGACCCCCGTCATGTGATTGCAGGTCCTCGATGAGTTGGCATGACAACCAGAGGTCTCCTGGAGACCTCTATGGTTGTCTCTGCTGGATTGCTATGAGCGCTACCCGCATTTAGCATTTAGTTAACCTAGTAAAAAAGCAAAACAAAAAACAATTGTGGGATTGCACTTTTTTTTGCAATTGCACCACACTTTGAATTTTTTCCCATTTTTCAGGACATGATATGTTAAAACCAATGGTGTCGTTCAAAAGTACAACTCGTCCTGCAGAAAAACAAGCCCTCACATGGCCATATTGACAGAAAAAGGAAAAGTTATGGCTCTGGGAAGAAGGGTAGCAGAAACTGAATTCGCAAAACCAAAAATACCTCAGGTCATGAAGGGGTTAATATGCTAATTGCCTCTTCAGATACAAGTCACACTCGCTGCTTTCAACAGGTGGTGCTATAGAGTACAAGTTCTCTTTCTCTCTGAAGAGGCAATTTGTATATTAAATTTCCCAGAGGAGAATTGCACAGAGAATAAGCCTCCTTATCTTGATATTCCAGAGCTGGTATGTAACTCTCCACATGGATGAAAACTGTAATCCAGCCAATGTTTTAACACTTTTTTGTAGTGTTAGATAATATCATAGAACTTTACAACAGACCACAGAATACTGTATGGGAGAGAAATGTGATCCCACTAGCATTTTTAATGCTTTTTCGAGTTCTAAATATCACAGAAATGCACCAAGGAACACGTGAAACTCTATGGCAAGAAATGTAAGGCTGCAAGAATTAGTAATACTTTTTTCAAATTTAGAAATCATCGAAATGTCCCCTAGACCACGGAATAGTGTATGGATGAGAACTATAATACAGCCAATTTTTTTACGCTTTTTTGTAGTGTTAATATCATAGAAATTTACCCCAGAACATGGAGAAATGTATGGGTGAGAAATGTAATCCAGGTAATTTTTTAATGCTTTTTGGAGATTTAGATGTCATAGAAATGTACCGCAGAACATGTGAAACTGTATGGCTGAGAAATTTAAGCTTGCAATTTTTTTTTAACTCTTTTTAAGTTTTATAGATCCAAGGAAATGTACCCCAGACCACATAATACTTTATGGGTGACAAATTTAACCCTGCAAAATACGTAAACACTTTTTTTGAACGTTAAATATATATAAAAAAAATCCAGAACACAGAATAGCATATGGGTAAGAAGTTTAACCCAGGGAAACAATTTTTAGGAGTGCTACATAACACAAAAAAGTAACACAAAGCACATAATACTAGATGGATCAAAATATTATCAATTTTTAACCCACCCAAAAAAAAAAGCTGCAGCTATATATTTGCAATGGATTGTACAGCCCTAATCCATGTCTGCAGACTGGATTTTGTCGTCACTCACCCTGCTCCTGAAATTCTCTTTTCCTCCCTAGTCTAAATTCAGATTATATATTATACAAACTGAAAGCAAACAAATATAGCTATAATTGCACTGCCCCGAAGAATAAACTTGCCATATCATTTACACAGTATGAGGAATGAAGTAAAAAATAAATAAAACTAATTGTTCACGTGCTGTTGATTTTTTCATACTGCCTCCCAAAGATAGCAGTAAAGCTCTGCCCACATTTATCCTGAGCTCTGTAATGAGCGCTTACACCGAGGTTTCCATGTAAATCTCTGAAATACGTGATTCAGATGGAATACCAGGCAAAAGATTCCCTATAATGAGGCAGATGGAGGCACTGTGGACCCGTCTGGCCTGTGATCCGGCAGTGTCCATCATTTTAGGCGAATATAAAAGCGTGGTTGACCACATGTTTTCTGCATTTCTGAAAAGAAGGCAAAGCTGAGCAGAGGTCAGACGGAGTCCACAGTAACTCTGCTGCCTCATTATAGTGAATGAATCCCTCGGGGGATTCATCTGTCATGTCACTTGGAGATTTAGATGGAAACCCCAAAGTAAGTGGTCAGTGTAGAGAGCTGGATAAATGTGATCTTAAATGTTTTGTAAAATGATCCAATAAAAGCTTCAATTAAATCCACAAAAAGGCAAGTCCCCAGGAATGTGAAAACAGGCTTTGTGATGAAGGGCTTAAAGAATAACTAACCATTTTTTTCTATTTATTCATTAACCAGCCTTTGTAAATAATGAATCTTTGTATCATGCTCTATTACCTCGTTTTCATTCCTTATCTTTTGATCTCCCAGATGCTCAAATCAAAGATGTGTCTGATAGGGTTTCAAGACTCTTCAGTGGTCCAGAGACTATCCATGTCTATTAAGACACATAGGAACAAATGACACAGCAAGAAAGGTACTGGAAACTATAGGCAGATACTTTGAAGACGTAGAACGGAAAGGGAAGTAACTGCGAGTGCAGGTTGTTTTCTCATCCATCCTTCCAGTGGATGGACATGGACCAAGTAGATTGAACAGGATTCTACAGGTGAACAACTGGCTACGTCGATGGTGCCATGAGCAACGTTTTGGGTTTCTTGACCATGGAATGAATTACCTGTATGATTCCTAGCTAGAGATGGGTTGCATCTTGCGAAAACAGGAAAACACATATTTGGTAGACGCCTTGCTCGCCTCCTCAGGAGAGCTTTAAACTAGAGCAATATGGGATGGGAAATATACAGCAAGGAAGAAATATGCAGGTAGCTTCATAACTGTCTCATTAATCTTACTCAAAGTGTGGTAATCAATTGTTGCACATCCAATTGGAAAAGTGTTTCAAGTGGGGTACCACAGGGCTCTGTCCTGGCCCCAGTGTTGTTCAACATTTTTATAAATGATCTAGATAAGGGAACTTGGACATTTCTAGCATATTCTTGACTCAATGACATACAGAAATTTTAGTCTACTGCTTCTGAATTGCTTACTGAGTGTATAATAAATGTGGTTTAATTCAGAACAAATAAAAAGAATTGTTCTCTTCTGTCCAGCTGTTTATGACAAGTCTTGCCAACTGAACTCATATCCAAGGACACAATACGCATGTTATTCCATAACACTGTGCCAAGTTCGCCACCTGATATAAGATAGTTACGTCCCATTGTTCAGGACTCATATGCCATCATGAGACCCTGGCTAGCTCTGACTCTGCTTCTAGCTGGTAAGCAATCTGAGAAAGAAAAAGAACTTAAAAACTTTTTCTTCTTCAATTTTTAATGAACAATTCTTTTAGAATGTAACCATGATTTTATTTTTTTATAAATCAATAGAACACATGAAAATAAGAAACTGCAATATGTATATTTTTAAATATAGTCTTCCTGGATTGATAATTCTCAAGATTCTCAATTCACAGGTAAAATCTGTCTTTTGTGTATACAGATTTTCACATTAGTGAGATAGGAGATGAGATGTGGTGCTTATGAAATTCTATGAAGAAGTGAGGAGGGAAGAGCTAGAGGCAGACGTTCTGCTGCAAGTTCTCCTGAATCACCAGTTACACTTTAGCACATTTTTCAAGTCCTATTTGTAATACTAGCCTAAAGTCCTTGTATAAAACGTCATAGATTACATGTCATATATTTACACATAATGTATAGATGTAGGAGTTCAGTAATGTTAGCCCTTGGTAGCTTCTTCACAGCATAGACAATTGCCTTCAGATACGAGATGTGCAGCATCTGAAACAACGGATACTGGCAGCCTGTGCTAGCATTTCTTCTGTGGTGTTGCTATCAGTGTGTCAAGAGTGGGAGAAGAGGGTTGCATTGACAATCCAACACAATGGGCAGCACTTTGATCACATTTTATAAGTGGTCATAAACTTGTAAATAACTCATGAAAGAATAAAGTTACATTAAAACCAAGAACACCATTGTTTTCCTTGTGAAATTCTCAATAAGTTTGATGTGTCACATGACCCTCTTCCCATTGAAAAACATAAAGTTAGATCCAAAATGGCCAACTTCAAAATGGCCGCCATGGTCACCACCCATCTTGAAAAGTTTTCCCCCTCCCATATACTAATGTGCCACAAACAGGAAGTTGATATTATCAACCATTCCCATTTTATTTAGGTGTTTCCATATAAATGGCCCACCCTGTATAATTGCTACTGGGGTGGCTAAACTGGAAAAACCTGTGATCATCTCATTGTTGGGGAAATCTGAGAAAAAAATAGATTTTCCAATGCATCTGACCTCTACCTTACATATCTGGATCAATTTCTATTGCAAAAAAAGATTTACTACAAAATTTCAATTTCTCATGGTCATGGGAGAATTGCTGATCAATGTATGGATTAGAAAAATTGTATATAGATGATTACATCTCTAAACATGTTTTATCCATACACAGATTATAAGTATTGGGATCACATTTTTTGCACCAAAAATTGGTCAGCAAAATATTCTTTAATGTCCCCTAATGTATATATTTAGTGTTGTTTACCATATCAGAATGCTTATTGTTGTTGTTGCCACCCTAAAAATATGTTTTTCTGCAGTGACTTTAGTTTCAGCTCGACCTGAGTCTAAAAATCTCATACAGTTTCGAAAAATAATAAAGTGCATAATACCAGACAGCCATCCAGTGGATAAATTCAATGGCTATGGATGTTACTGCGGACTTGGAGGCTCTGGTACACCAGTAGATGAGCTTGACAAGTAAGTTCCTTGGGAAGACATTTATCTTAAAAGTTTTGAACACAAAGGCATACTTGAAAGTCCTGAACCCCAATGGTAACATTACCACTAATATATAGAACTGGAGTTCACTTATGTAGCGTGTAGGGGGATAGGAAGACTTAAAAGGGTAATAAGTTATTAAATTTCCTTTAGCTTGTTAGACAGCATGAAAACAAGCAAGCTTGCAATAGACTTGCTTTTTCTATCTGCTGCCATTCTCCTTCTGTGAAAAGCTTTTTTCTCACGGAGTGTACAGCTTGTTTCCAAAGAGTTTGGCCACCAGATTCTTGCCCAGTGTGCTCAGTAGGAGAGGAATTAATTCCTAATGTCCCAGCCATCTCTCTCTAGCTCACTTATTTCTATACACCAGTTTGCTCACCTCTCTCACCCCCTTCTCAGCTTCGGATAGGGCTGTTATCACTCTTGTATAACCAGAAATGGGGGGATTCTGACATTGCAACCCCCCTTGCAACAGTGGTTTTCTGATCCGTTTTCCTAATCATGACTATTACTTTTCTGAGCCATATACTTGTTTTAATTCACTGTCAATCAAGGAGGAGAACCTGCCCCCTAAGCAATCAGGAAGTGAGGAGACTGCAGAGTTCTGAGCTGCCCAAGAGACAACTTGAGGATACACCTTTAAGACCAGAAGATGGAATTTCTTTGTTATTTCCAATTCTGTTCTTCCTAATCCTAGTGAGACATTATATAAGTGGGGCATAACCAAAAGGGAATGTGCAATCTGAAAAAGGCTTATTATTTAAATCAAGTTTTTGTTTTTTTCATTTTCTTTATAATGTCTTTCAATTTTCTATGCCACTATCTGTGTTAAGAAAAAACAAATCTTGCAACTTATACCCTGGCAAATATTCTTTGTACAGAACAGGAAATATAAGCTAGTATACAGAACTTTTTAATGGCAATCTTACTGTCATCACAGACAGGGTTACAATTATTATTTTTTATTATTATTATTTTTACACATTTATATAGTGCCATTTATTCCATGGCGCTTTACATATGAAAAGGGAAAATATAGACAGGTACAATAAACGTGTGCTAGACAAGGGACACACAAGTACAGAAGGAGAGAGGAACCTGCCCGCGAGGGCTCACAGTCTACAGGGATGGGTGAGGATACACTAGGAGAGGGTAGAGCTGGTCGTGCGATGGTTCAGTAGACTGAGGATCATTGCAGGCTGTAGGCTTGTCGGAACAGGTGGGTCTTCAGGTTCTTCTTGAAGGTTTCCGTTGTTGGTGAAACAAGAGGTAACACCTTTATATACAGTAGGTAATATAGGATTCACTATTCAGAATTGATGATGTCACAGCTCACATCCTCCTCCTGTGCAATCACTCATAACAACTCTACATACACAGCTTCCACCATTCACAGATGATGTTACAGTTCACCTCCTCCCAATCTCTTCACAATGATCTTTGCCCTAATAAGATCAAGCTCGTTAAATACTTTTGTACAATTCCATAAGGACTAAGTAAGTTTAGCGCTGCTGATGTCCATGTGCTCAAAGGGAAGTAGAAGTCAAATTTGACACTGCCAATTTTGTAAGTTTTCCTACGTACAAAGAATGGAGAGGTCTGTATTTTTTATCATAGGTACACTTCAACTGTGAGAGTCAGAATCTTTAAAAAAAATCCAGAAAATCCATTGTATGATTTTTACACAATTAATTTGCATTTTATTGCATAAAATAAGTATTTGATACAATAGAAAAACAGAACATAATATTTGTTACAGAAACCTATGTTTGCAATTACAGAGGTCAGATGTTTCCTGTCGTTCTTGAGCATGTTTGAACACACTGCAGCACAGAGTTTGGCCCACTCCTCCATACTGTACAGATATTCTCCAGATTTTTTAGGTTTTGGGTCTGTCATTGGGAAAAATTGAGTTTCAGCTCCCTCCAAATACTTTCTATTGGGTTCAGGTCTGGAGACTGGCTTGGCCACTCCAGGACCTTGATATGCTTTTTAAGGAGCCACTGCTTAGTGGCCCTGGCTGTTTGTTTTGGGTCATTATCATGCTGGAAGACCCCTTTTATGTAGTCCTCCCATGCAGTTTTGGTCGGATTCCTGACCCTTCTCAGAATCATCCTTACCCCATGAGGTGAGACCTTGCATGGAGCCCTAGACCGAGGAAGATTGATAGTCATCTTGTGTTTCTTCTATTTCTCAATAATTGTGCCAACAGTTGTCTTCTCACCAATCTGGTTGCCTATTGTCCTGTAGCCCATCCCAGCCTTATGCAGGTCTACAATTTTTTCCCTGGTGTCCTTAGACAGATCTTTGGTCTTGGCCATGATGGAGAGTTTGGAGTGTGATTGATTGTGTGTGGACAGGTGTCTTTTATACAGCTAATAACGAGTTCAAACAGGTGCAATTAATACAGGTAGTGACTAGTGAGTGCTGAGTAGGAGGGCTTCTTAAAGAAAAACTAACCGGTCTGTGAGGGACAGAATACTTGCTGGTTGGTAGGTGATCAAATACTTATTTAATGCAATAAAATGCAATTTCATTATATATAAATCATACAATGTGATTTTCTGTTTTTTATGTGTAAATTCAGTTTCTCACAGTTGAAGTGTAACTATCATAAAAATTACAGACCTCTCCATTTTTTGTAGGTGGGAAAACTTGCAAATTCGGCAGTGTATCAAATACTTATTATCCCTACTGTATGTAGTGATACGAAGACTAAAAAAAGACATTGTCAACAAGGAGATAATGATTGTGACAACAGAAGGTGCGACCGTGACAGGGCCCGTGGAGTCAGGAGGCCCATCAGTGCCAGTCCTGTTTTCAGCTGACTGTGCAACCTCCAATGCACATTCAACTGAAATGTATTGCGGTAACCATCGGTTCCCTGCATTGCAATTTTGTTTTAATGTGTTAAAGAACTTAATTGTGGATATTATAATAAGATGACGTGTTAATACGAATGGAGGCCAGGAAGAGGAACATCATTATTGAATGGAGGCCAGTACAAGGAAATGTATTAGAAGATGGAGGCGAGGATAGGGGAAATTATTATAGGACGTGGGTCAGGATGGTGCGGTAGTGATGAGCGAGAATGCTCATTGCTCAGGTTTTCCTGAGCACACTCGGGTGATCTCCGAGTATTTGGGCGTGCTCGGAGATTTAGTTTGTGTCGACGCAGTTGCATAATTTGTGGCTGCTAGACAGGCTAAATACATGTGAGGAATGCCTGTTTGTTAAGGAATCCCCCAATGTATTAAGGCTGTCAAGCAGTCGCAAATCATGCAGCTGCAGCAACAGAAACTAAGTCTCCGAGCACGCCCAAACACTCGGAGATCACCCGAGCGTGCTCGGGAAAACCGGAGCAACGAGTATACTCGCTCATCACTAGATGGTGGACATTATTACAGGATTGGGGCCAGGACAGGGGAAATTATTACAGAATTGGCCTAAGGATAGTAGACATTATTTCAGAAAGTGGTCATTATTAAAGATAGTTAAAGGAAAGGCAGCAGCACAGACGGTGAATTGAAAGAGGGTGAGCACGCCTCTAAGGACTCGTTCCAATAGTCAATTATAGTCAAAAAATATAGAGTGAGGCAGCGTGTCTAGTGAACTTTTTATTCAATCATGCGTGCATGGGTGAATAAAAAGTTCATTTTACTGGCTGTACTGTCTCAGTCTCCTTATTTTTTGGCCATTATTACAGAATGGACCTCAGGATGGAGGACATTATTACAGGAAGGGGCCAAGAAGGGAGACATTATTGCAGGATGGGGGGCTTTATTACAGGATGGGGGCCAGGACAGACAACATTATTATTGTTCTTCAAATTTTGCATCCATGCCCATAAATTTCTATGTCACTGATTATCAACATTTTTAAAGAATACATTTAACATAAAAAAAAACAGATTAAAACAAAAGGTAATTTTCTGAAGATACATAATTTATTAGCATTGCCACAATATAGTTCTTCTTGTTACTGAGGTTTTATTTAAAAAATGTGTTATTAAAAAGGTGAAAAGGGGAAGAAGGTCCAATGACAAGTGTAGTTTGAGCCAGTTGGCTTGCACACATAGGTTACTGTGTTAGGTTCTGTTCTCATCTACATTGGATCCTCCGTTCAAATGTAAGGCGGTCAAGAGTATTAACCCTTGAAATGTTTGCATTCTTTTAGGTATGTTAATGTATGTCTGTTATGTACCGTATGATGTCATTTCCCAATGTTATGTCTGATATGTGGGGTTATAGATATAAGTAGATAGGGCATCCTTGGGGTCATGAATGGAGGGCACTAGTGGGGTAGTATATATATTTGGGGTTTAGAT
>VIAB01042363.1:0-18267 GCA_009801035.1 Oophaga pumilio
AGTTCCACCTCTGTATGAGGGGAGTGACGTGTATATATTTGTAGAAAGAATTTATGAGCATATTGGTGCACAGCCATTACGGTCAAAATGATCAGTCCATCTTGCCTTTTGCTGATACTCATGAGGATTTCATCCCTGTTCGGGGTATGTGGCATGCCCTAACATCGAGCATGCCACGACATTCTACTCATCCGATGGTACTAATGAGTGTAAGATTATGGAGTCCATTAGTTGCTCCACAAAAGTAGTTATGTACTGCNCACCAATATAGTAAAATATAAATTTTATTGGTATCAAAAAGAATCTAGAGATATATAGATACAGAAATGTACAAAAACGCCTATAAGGCACAGATAAGGGAAAAGGACAAACAACCATATATATTGTGTTGCGGTCCTAAGTAGAGTAATACAATATCACAAGGTGGGGGATAATGCTCACAAATTATATACAAATATGTAACCTGCTACAAAGAGTTCCAAGATATTCCAATACACAGAAAGTGCTTATATTAACACTATTACGCTCCTAGTTCTGGCAGTATATAGTAGCGGTGAAGTCACCCGGCTAACTAAGCCGCAACCACAGAGATCATAATAGCTCAGAGCAGGAATCATAGTAAATAGAAGTATATCACAGTAAGCATCCAATCTTACCCATAGTGCCTCGCTAATTTTCCTTTGGTTGGATTTTCCTTGCTGGTTTGCTGCCTTGCAGTAGACTTCAGCCTGGTCCCCTTTTGGGGCCTGGCGCTGCATTTGTGCTCAGTTTGTGCTTGCACTTTTGCTCTGTTCCTGTGTCACTTTGTATTTGCTGAATTGCTGTGTGTTACACCAGAGATCTGATTTAGATGGTAGAGATCGTGTGATCTCAGGCTTTTTGTTAATCAAAAGTGTTGGTATTTTTGTCAGGGTTTTTTGGGTTGCAGTCAGAATTCTTCCCTATACTTTTCTATCTAGACAGAATTGGGCCCCAGCGTTTGCTCATTCTATTTTCTGTCTGTGTTCGTATTTTCTTCTTGTCTACACGCCATCACATGTTTGGGGGCTTCCTATTTCTTTGGGGGTTCTGCTACGGGGCAGTTAGCTTTCATCTTTCTGCCTTTAGGTGTAGCTATCTCTCCGGCTGTGACGAGGCGTCTAGGATCACCCTAGGTACGCTCCAATGCTACTTCCAGTGTTGCGGTTAGTTTAGGGTTCTGCAACACAGGAGTTTCAAGAATCTCTGGTGTATTGCTATTTTTGCTATTTCTCCTCAGCTACCAAAACATAACAGGAATGGCTAAATGTGCACCCCACGAGACAGACTTATGAAAACAAGCTTGTCCGACAAATAAACTTTATAATTTAACATTGCTACAGCTGGGTGCCTCATTAATAATGGTACAAAACATCCGACAGAATTGGCCTTTGCTTTTAAAATGGTGGGCTTTGTCAATGTCCCAAAAAAATTGCAGCTTGTCAAATTTTAAAAGATCCAAAAAATGTCTTGGAATTCCAAGAGATCAGTATCTTTCTGTTTGCTTCGGCATTTAATGCATAATACCAAATTTTGCAACTCAACTGATAAAGCTAATTCAGCTTCAGCTATAAATAATGGCCATTTTCAAAGTGCAAATAATGTTTGAACTAGCCCCATTGGTCATTGACATAGCAGTATTTCTGGCCAATATATTTTATGACAAGGGTACATGTAAATAGGTTGCAAGATTCGATCCAGTTTTTAAATTGTTAAAATTATCAATCAGTATACTGGGATGCATTTAAAGAGCTGCTTGTTAGTTTGCGAGAATGGCTCTCCTATAACAAAATACCTGTTCTCTTCAATCTTCAAAAAGTGTTAGTCCATGTACAGTGCCTTGCGAAAGTATTCGGCACCCTGGAACTTTTCAACCTTTTCCCACATATCATTCTTCAAACATAAAGATACCAAATATAAATTTTTGGTGAAGAATCAGCAACAAGTGAGACACAATTGTGAAGTTGAACTAAATTTATTGGTTATTTTAAATTTTTGTGGAAATACAAAACTGAAAAGTGGGGCGTGCAATATTATTCCGCCCCTTTACTTTCAGTGCAGCAAACTCACTCCAGAAGTTCATTGTGGATCTCTGAATGAACCATTATTGTCTTAAATGACTAATGATGATAAATATAATCCACCTGTGTGTAATCAAGTCTCTATATAAATGCACCTACTCTTTGATAGTCTCAGGGTTCTGTTTGAAGCACAGAGAGCACATGAAGACCAAGGAACACAGCAAGGAGGTCCGTGATACTGTTTTGGAGAAGTTTAAAGCCAGATTTGGATACAAAATGATTTCCAAATCTTTAAACATCTCAAGGAGCACTGTGCAAGTGATCATATTGAAATGGAAGGAGTATCATACCACTGCAAATCTAGCAAGACCCGGCCTTCCCTCTAAACTTTCATCTCAAACAAGGCGAAGACTGATCAGAGATGCAGCCAAGAGGCCCATGATCACTATGGATGAACTGCAGAGATCTACAGCTGAGGTGGGAATGATTAATAATTTGAGGGGTTTTTTATATTTTGTTTCCTTTTTTAAATAATTTGCATATCATTAACATTTTTGTCTATTCTGTGACTTCCATTATGCTTCAGCTTTAAAACCTTGAATGAGCTATTTCAGTATTAAGTTTATTTTGATCAAAAAATAAAGCATTATTAAAATTAAGAATTGATACTTATTCATGAATTGTTCCTGTTTTTTGTCATGTTTTAATATGTTTTTTTGAGCTACAAATGCTATAAAACATGAACTTGTGCTTTAGAAACTAAAGCCGGAATATATTTATATTAATATTATTCATGAAAAAATGAATCATATCTATAATGCTAACTAATTTTACTTCTTTCATTAGTCTCATAAATTGAACAAGATGAATAAAAACACAGAACATTTTTTGCAATTTGCAAATTTTCTGTAACATTTTTTGAATACTACATTTCTTGAATTGTTTGACAAAATTGACTTCTTAGCTGTGAGTTTCATGTTACTTTGCATGTATTTTAGTTTGTAATAGCATGTGAGATGATCAAATCTACCAAGATTCAATTTCATCAAATTGCATGGATTTTTCAGGGAATTTCAGTTTGCATTGAAGATATTTGCTGTGAATTTAATGTTCTTAATTATGTTTAGGTGTCATTAAAACCCAAAAGCATGATAAACATAACATGTAAAAAAAATGAATACTTACAAAAAAGTTTTTTTGTCCCATCACCCCTGCAGCCCATTTTCCAGTCCTCTACACCTTTTCTTTTCACCTTCCCCGATTGCGTGTATTTTGTTATGCCTTCTTTACTCTGGGCCGGGACTTCCGACTTAATCAGTCTTTTGATGTCATGCATGCTTTGTTTTCATCATGATGAACTGGTGATTTCATGACACATTTTGCCCGAGGTATAGTAAGCATCTCTGTAGCGAGTTGATGATGTGCGACAGCTTTCCACACATGGACGTTAGAAGTATGGTGTGGAAGTCCAGGCCCTGAGTGATGAAGGCTGGAGAAAATGTATAGGGGAAAAATGAGGCGCAGGAGACCAGGTGAGCGATGGGGTCAGTAATTTTTTTCTAATGTTTGACAGCTCGCTACTGTTCAGTAAAATGTTCAGCTGTCCACCATATTGCTGAATTAGTATGAAGTGAATTGCAAAAAATCCATATTCTGTAGAGAAGGCAACATTTTTGTAAAATTCAAAGAAAATTCAATACTGCCTGAATAAATTGGCTCATTGCTACATAACATTTTCAATTCTGATTTTCTTATTTAATAGTAATTGACTTCCATAAGCTTCTTTGTGATATTTTTCCACTTACAAAAGAGGATACTAATGAAAAATTTTATCATTTGGTAGATTTTATGTTACATTTTGCCAATCAACAGAATGGACAGTGCCTCCTGATATATGAAAGAATTCTACTATAATATCTCTAAAAAGATAGATGACATGAACTCATATCTTGGAATTTTTACTAATGTATCATAAAACCTGATAACTAGACAGAGCCTGACCCTTACTTTGCTCTTTGAAATATGCAGTAGAAAAGAAGTTCGACGTTTTCAAGTTGAAATTTTTAGCAACTTTTCTAGAAATTATAATAACTGGATTTAAAAAAAACTACACTCAAAGAGTCTCAAACTCTGCTGGGTATATGGGCAGCACATAGAAAAAATTTAATTTGGGGGACCAAATTCTTTGCAGGACATAGTGACATCTTTAGTGATTTTTCTTCTATACACCTTTTGACAGCTTTTTTAAACATTTTTGGCATGTTCATTTTAATTTTTTAAAATGGCATCTATTGTATAGGTTATGATACATTTTCATAACTTGGGTCGTTACGGATGTGGCGATAACAAATATGCACTTTTTTGTTTTCTTTATTTCATATTATAAATCAGCATTTTTAGTGGCAAAATAATTTTTCATACTTTATTTTGATTTTTTTGCCATTTTTACAATTTTGTTTCCTCCAATTGGCCAAATGCTGTAATGTTGTCTTGCAATTTGCACCGTATAGTAATTGTCACGAGGTTACCACGACAGTGTGGAGCCAGAAGACAGCAGTGTCTGATTTCTCATACTCTGACGCTGAGAAGACAGGGGTTAATCGGCAATGGTGGAAATCCCTGTGCTCACAGCTGAGCTCAGTAAGCCACTCCTTCCCCTTTATAAACTTGTCTCTGTTACAAATCCTTGTCAGAGTTAGCATTTTCTGCATGGCTAACAGAAGGAGAGGAGTTCATATGAAAATGTGAGTTGGAGGAGTTATCAGTGACTGTGGCTTGGTTTGTATGTGTGGTAATTCCCTATCCTTCTCTATTTTTGTTTATTCCCCTACCTCCACGTCCCAGTACATTCCTCTGTTATATGTGAGTGAATGTTTTGTATGCCTGGAGTTTTTGGTTAACCCTTGTTACTTGGCCTTATATATTATGACCCAGATCGCATCTCCTTAGCTGAGTTCACACTGCCCCTACTTCAGCAAGGGGACCGGCCGACAGAGGAATATTTCTCTGAGTTCCGGAGGTGGGCCACGGACACTAAATGGAATGACCCCCTGTTAGGGGTCGAGTTCCCGCTCCTGCACAAGGGGAATCTCGAACTATCCCCACTGCAGTCTCCCATCTGTCTCCGGCCACAGTGGAACCTGCTAAGCAGAGACGTCGGTCCCAGTGTCTCGCTCAGACTAGTGCTGTGCAGAGGATGACTGCTGCCACTCCAGGTCCTGCCATTGTAACTAGTGCAGGTCAGCGGCAAGCAGACTCAGTTGGGACTAAGTCCTGTGCTTTCCTTTCTGAGCATGCCCAGGGTAAGATCTCTCATAGGAGATCAGGGGTCACATGCTCAGCTACTGCAGCGACTCTCATTGGTTCTCCTGGAAGGTCCTGAACCTGCTTCAGTTCTGGGACAGGCTTCCATTGGTTCTTCCAGGAAGGTCTTGCAGTTGCTGCTGCTATAAAAGGGTTGCACAGCCGCACGGCCATGCGCTAGTGTCAATTGCATTATGTGCTTTGCGCCAATGTGATCATGCATGCACGTGGTTAGGGCTCAGCTGAAATTAGCCCCTAGAATACCGGCTCCTCCGGTGAGGAGATTTGTGTGCACATGGTTAGGGCTTGGCTGAAATAAGCCCCTAGAATACCGGCTTCTCCGGTGAGGAGATTGCTTGATTGCTTTTCTGACTGCATGACCACGGACTGCTATCCGCACAGCAGTTATCTGTGTATCCCTGTGGAGGTAACAGGACACAGTACCTATTTCTGCGTCTCTACCTCTGCGACTCTGTGAAGTAACAGAGTTCACCTATACCGCCATCTTACTAGCAGCAGGCTCTGCCTGCACGGTGGACCCCGAGCTGCGAACGCACCCACTATTTATATTTAGCTGGTGCGTTCCGCAGACCCTAACACCCGCACTCCGTAGTCAGTTCTGTGAGGGGCTCACAGTAAGGGTGAATGATGGCTTAGCTCTGTATGAGACTTATGATTCCCTTGAAGCAGCCATATCTCTGGCTGTCTGGGTTAATTGCCGTCTTCGCCAGAGACAAAGGGAGTCACCTCTGTGTGCCGGAGGTCAAGGGAGGTCATCAATGAGCCTACTGAGGAAACCATGTAGGTGAGTGCGGCACCTCACTCTGGTAAACTACCTTTTGTCCAGCGTAAGGGGCGAGTGTGTTTAATTTGTGGTAAAAAGGGCCATTTTGTGGTCACGTGTCCCTCCCAACCAAATAGTAAACAATTGTCAGGAAAACTAGATGACCCGGGTTGCGAGGATATTAGCAACCGGGGTGTCCTCATCACCTTCATGGGTAGGACAAAATTTTTCCTACCAGCTGTAATCCACCTGGGTTTAAGGTGGACTTGTTTGCATATCTGGACAGTGGGGTGGGATTTAATTTTATTGAAGCCAGGTTCGTTTGGGTCCAAGGCCTCATCCTACATACTCTGCTCAGAGCCATACTCATAATTGCCATCAGCTCTCCTCCCTTGAGACAGTGGAATTTTACTCAAGTTGTCAGATTCTTTCAGCTTCAGGTGGGGGCTATGTACACTAAGGTGTTAGACTGTTATGTGCTAGAGGGTCTGTCCTTGCCTGTGGTATTGGGACTTCCTTGGCTTGTTCTGCGCAATCCTGAAGTAGATTGACAGACTCATGAAATAGTAAAATGGAGTGGGTATTGTCAAGGGCACTGCTTAGGTATCTGATTTGCTAGGGTGTATATGCAGTCTGTGCCTAGTTACCTGACAGATTTTGGGGATGTGTTCTAGCAGCAGGGGTGCCAAAATCTTCCTCCCCATTGGCCTTATGATTGCGCTTTTAATCTCGCTCCTGGTGCCATGCCGCCCAAGAGCAGACTCTATAATATCTATGGTCCAGAAAGACAGCTCATGAAAGACTACATTGCGGAAAACTTGGCTAAAGGTCATATCAGACCATCCTCATCCCCTATTGTCGCATGGTTCTTTATTGTAAAGAAAAAAGATGGCAGGTTATGCCCTTGCCTGGATTTCCGTGAACTCAATAAGATCACTGTCCGTGATCCTTATCCACTCACTCTCATTACAGAACTCTTTAATCAAATTGTAAGGTAAAATGTTTTTTTAAGATGGACGTCAGGGAGGGCGTATAATCTCATCCACATTAAAGAGGGGGATGAGTGGAAAACAGCGTTCAATATGCCTAAGGGACACTGTGAGAATCTGGTGATGCCTTTTTGGTTGCCGAACGCTCCTGGCATCTTTAAACACTTTATAAATGGCATCCTTAGTCACCTTGTAGGCAGATTCATGGTTATCTATCTGGATGACATATTAAGTTAATCACCTGACCTTGAGTCACACCAGGTACATGTCAGGCAGGTCTCACGTGTAATCCGAGATAATAAATTATATGTCAAACCCGAGAAGTAAAAAAAAGAGGGGAAAAATCCAGCATGGAGCAGAGATGATTAAAAATAAAAATTCTTTAATAGATGTGATTAAAAATAAACAGCAATATCAGGCAGTACAGACCCACAAAGATATAGCAGAACGATCTACGCGTTTCGACGTGTGTCTTTCTCAAGATCTCAAGATCTTAAAACCCGAGAAGTGTATGTACTCGATTGAGGAGATCCCTTTCCTTGGATATGTGTTATCTTCCACTGGTTTTCACATGGATCCGGCAAAAGTCCAAGGGGTATTAGATTAGGATCGTCCTGGAGATTTGAATGAGTTACAAAGGTTTTTAGGTTTCGGCAACTACTTCTGTAAATTCATAAAGAACTTTTCGGTAGAAGTCAAACCTTTACGGATATGACCAGGAATGGCACGGACTTCTTCAAGTGGTCCAGTTCTTCCAGGGAGGCATTTGATACATTGAAGAAGTATTTTCTTCTGCTCCGATTCTTTTACATTCTGACATCTTTCAGTTTTTTATCATTGAAGTCGATGCATCTGAGGTAGGATCAGGGCCTGCGTTGTCACAGGGTGTGTCTCCTGGTTAATGTCAATCATGTGCTTATTTTTCTAAAAAACTGTCACCTGCTGAGAAAAATTATGATATTGGTAACAGGGAACTATTAGCAATCAAATGGACTTTTGAAAAGAGGCCTCGTTTTTTGGAGGGAGCGGTTCACCTAGTTATGGTAATCACGGATCATAAAAATCTGGTATATTTGGAATCGGCGAAATGTCTAACACCTTGACAGGCAAGATGTGTATTGTTCTTTACCAGATTTAACTTTTGGAGAAAAGTGTGAACTGGTACCTATTATTCAAAAAGGGGTGGTTAGGGCATCTACATGCTCTGATCAGGAAACGGAGGTTGTTGATGCTCAGTGGGACTACTCTGCTGCCTGTCCACTTGGTAAATGGTGTGTTCCTGTTAATCTCCATCTTAGAGTCATTAGCAAACATCACGATTCAGTGTTGACCCTGGTAATAAAGACTCCGTTGATCTGCTTACTTGGCGTTTTTAATGGCCAGGTGCTCATCAGGATGTCAAGGAGTTATGTAGCCGACTTGTCAGTTGATTTTATCATGGATCTTCCCATGTCAGAAGGGAATACTGGTGGTGGTAGATAGATTAAGTAAAATGTCTCATTTTATCGCTTTACAAGTTTTACCGAGCGCCAAATCCTTGGCGCAAGTTTTCATCAGGCAAATAATTAGATTGCATGGGATCCCGACCGATATTGTTTCTGATCAGGGGGTGCAGTTTGTCTCCAAGTTTTGGAGGGCTTTTTGCACCTGTCTGGGGATCTACTTGACATTTTCTTCCTCTTTTTGCCCACAGTCTAATGGCAGACTGAACGGGTTAACCAGAATCTGGAGATGTATCTCAGGTGTTTTGTGTCTGAAAATAAGGAGGACTGGGTTACCTATTTACCGTTTGTATCGTATCGTCATAAGGAATTGACAGGTAAGTCCCCTTTTTTGAGGCTTATTTGTTCCATCCTCAGTTTAGTTAATTTAATAATAATAGCCCTTCTGGATTACCAGGAGAAAAATGGAGAAAATGGTTTTCATCTTCTATTACTACCATATGGCAGGGGGTTATGAATAATTTGAGGAAGATGGGATCCAAATATAGGAGTGTGGCTGATCGGACATGTTTGCTGAGTCCAGACCTGTGTGCTGGTGACTTGGTGTGACTGTCCTCTAGGAACATTAAGCTGAAGATTCCGTCTTGGAACCTGGGTCCAAGGTTTATCAGTCCTTATAAAATCATAGCCATTGTCAATCAAGTAGAATTTCGCCTTGCTTTACCGCCTACCTTTTGGATGCATAATGTATTCCATCGATCTCTCCTCAAAAAATACGTTGAATCTACAGTACTGTCACCTCTACCACCATCTCCTGTCATTGTCAATGGAAACTTGTAGGTTCAGATGGCAAAGATCTTGGATTCTTGCCTTATTCATCAGTCACTTCAATATCTGGTACATTGGAAACGGTACTGTCCTGAGGAAAGGATGTGGGTACCAGCATCTGATATTCATGCGGCCAGACTGGTCCAGGGTTTTCATGTGGCACACCACGTTGGGCCTGGTTATGAGGTTCAGGAAGTCCCTTGCAGGAGAGGGGGTACTGTCATGGGGTTCCCTCAAGAGTGTGGAGCCAGAAGACCACAGCATCTGATTGCTCCTACTCTGGCACTTAGAAGCACTTTTCCTTCATTTTAAATGTGTTTATTCCTTTTGGCAGAACAGGGGTTATTCGGCTATGTTGGAAATCTCTGTCCTCACAGCTAAGCATGGTTAGCCACTCTTTTCCTTTTTATAAGCCTGGCTCTGTTACAAATCCTTGTCAGAGCTAGCATTTGCTGCATGGCTAACTGAGGGAGAGGAGTTCATATGAGAGAGCTGGAGGAGTTATCATTGACTGTTGCTTGGTGTGTGGTAATTCCCTAATCTTTTCTATTGTTTATTCTCCTACCTCCATGCCCAGGTGCATTTCTCTTTTATATGTGAGTGAGTACTTTGTATGCCTTGAGTTTTGCGTTAACCCTTGTTTGTGTTGCCTTGTCTGTCGGGTTGGTGTACTACGGAGGATTACGGTGCACAGTAGCGCCCCTCTTCCCTGGGTGGGGGAAGAGAACAGATGGAGGGCTATCTCAGGAGATAAGGCAAGGGTGGAGGTCCCAGCAACTTTACTTTCAGAAGTATCCAGTAGTGCGAGCTAAGGCAGGGACAGGGAACCTACTGTTAGGGACAGGGAAGGAGCCCCAGGTCCCGGGTCATCCAACAGCTGTATTGTGACAGTAATTCTGGCAAACATCTTATGGTATTGTGCCTCATTCATGTCCCCATCTTGCAGTAACACACAATCATGGTCCCCATCTTGTAGTATCTGTTTCATGTGGCCTTCAGACACTGTTGACCCCTTGACGATCAAGGACTGGTCAGCCATCAGTGCTTTAGTTAAGTTGAGTGTGCATCCTTGGTCCCACATTGTGATAATAATAATAATAAATTTATTTCTATAGCGCCAACCTATTCAGCAGCACTGACATTATAGAGGGGACTTGTACAGACAATAGACATTACAGCATAACAATAAGCACAGATCAAAATAGATATCAAGAGGAATGAGAGCCCTGCTCGCAAGCTTACAATCTATGAGGAAAAAGGGGAGACCCAAAAGGTAGATGATAACAATTTCTTTAATTGTTCGTACCAGCCATTGTGTACGAATCGGGTGTTCATGTAATGCTGCTTGAACCAGTTAAAAGCCAAAGTAGTTAACAGTACAGACACAGAGGGCTAATTAAATGCATAAAGCAGGTGAAAACATGATGCGATTAACCTGATTATGGTAAAAAAAAATTTGAATGGGCCACACAGGGATAGTTAGGTTAATGCGTTGAGGCGGTAGGCCAGTCTGAACAAATGTGTTTTTAGGGCATGCTTAAAACTGTGGGATTGGGGATTAATCGTAATAACCTGGGTAGTGCATTCCAAAGAATTGGTGCATGTGAAAAGTCTTGGAGACGGGAGTGGGAGGTTCTGATTATTGAGGATGCTAACCTCAGGTCATTAGCAGAACGGGTGACACAGGTAGGATGGTAGGCTGAGACAAGGGAAGAGATGTAGGGTGGTGCTGAGCCATGGAGCGCTTGTGGGTGAGGGTAATAAGTTTGTACTGGATTCTGTAGTGGATGGGTAACAAGTGTAATGACTGGCACAAGGTAGAGGCATCGGTATAACGATTTGTAAGGAATATGATGCTGGCTGCAGCGTTCAAGACAGATTGGAGAGGGGAGAGTTTGGTGAGAGCGAGACCGATTAGTAGAGAGCTACAATAGTGCAGACGAGAATGAATAAGAGAAACAGTAAGAGTTTTTGCAGAGTCGAAAGTAAGAAAAGGTTTGAATTCTAGAAATGTTTTTGAGGTGCAGATAACAAGAGCGAGCCAGTGATCGGATGTGGGGGTGAATGAAAGCTTGGAATCAAGAATGACCCCAAGACAGCGGGCATGTTGCTGAGGATTAATAGTGGAACCACATACAGAGATGGCAATGTCGGACATAATTAGGTTTGTAGTGGGAGGAAACACAAGGAGTTCAGTTTTTTTGGCAGGTTCAGTTTCAGATAGAGGGAGGACATGATGTTGGAGACAGTGTAAGACAATCACTGGTGTTTTCTAAAAAGGCAGGCATGATATCGAGAGAAGAAGTATATAATTGGGTGTCATCAGCACAGAGATGGTACTGGAAAGCAAATCTACTGATTGTTTGTCCAATAGGGACAGAGAGAAGAGGAGGGGGCCTAGGACTAATCCTTGAGGAACCCCAACAATAAGGGGAAGATGAGAGGAGGAGGAACCAGCAAAAAATACAGTGAAGGAACGGTCAGAAAGATAGGAGAACCAGGAGAGAAAGGTGTCCTTGAGGCCGATGGAGTGTAGCATAGTGAGGAGGAGCTGATGGTCCACAGTGTCGAATGCTGCAGAGAGATCAAAGAGAATTAGCATGGAGTAGTGACCATTAGATTTAGCAGTTAGTAGATCATTAGAGACTTTAGTGAGGGCAGTTTCAGTAGAGTGTAAAGAGCGGAAACCAGATTGAAGATGGTCGAGAAGAAAGTTATCTGAGAGATAGTGGATAAGATGGATGTGGACGAGGCGTTCCAGGAGTTTAGAGATGAAGGGAAGATTAGAGACAGGTCTATAGTTAGCGGCACAGTTTTAGTCGAGGGATGGTTTTTTAAGTAATGGATGTAAAAAGGCATGCTTAAATGAGGAGGGAAAGATACTGGAAGAGAGAGAGAGGTTGAATATTTTTGTTAGGTCAGAGGTGACAGCAGGGGAAAGGGACTGGAGATGTGATGGAATGGGGTCACTGATGCAAGTGGTAGGGCGTGAAGATGCAAGGAGCCTGATAACTTCTTCTGTGACTGCGTCAAAATCAGAGAGTGAGCTAGATACAGTGGTGGAGGAAGAACAGTGCATGGTATGAGGGGATTGGGAGATAATTTCCTGTCTGATGTGGTCATCTTTTTCTTTGAAATAATTGGCTAGCACAGAGATCTGTGGTTGAGGCCTGTACTTTTGGGTTGAGTAGGGAATGAAAAGTGTCAAAGAGACGTTTAGGGTTATAGGATAGTGAGATGATGAGGGTGTTGAAATAGGTTTGTTTGGAGAGGTGAAGGGCAGAGTTGTATGTTTTAATCATAAACTTATAATGGATGAAATCTTCGTGTAGATTGGATTTTCTCCACATATGTTCGGCGCACCTAGAGAACCGCTGTAGGAAACGTGTTTACAGCGTGTGCCACGGTTGTCGCTGTCTGTGTCATATTGTTCTATATATAGGAGGTGCAAATTCATCCATGGCACTTTGCATGGTTTCCTTGTAATGCTTCAGTGCAGAATCATAACATGTGAAGGAGGAGATAGGGGCCAGTGATGACTGCAAGTTCTTCTTAAGTTTCTGGGTGTTAATGGCCTGTATGTTTCTATAAGTGTGGAAAGTCGGGGTGACCTTAGCGGGATGGTAATTCTTGATAGAGAATGAAAGAAGGTTGTGGTCAGAGAGCGGGAGAGGGGAGTTTGTGAAATCATCCACTGAGCAAAGCTAGAAGAAGACCAAGTCGAGAGAGTTTCCGTCTTCATGTGTGAGGGAGTTAGTATGCTGCAAGAGGCCAAAAGAGGAGGTTAGAGATAAAAAGGTGAGAAGCCGATGGGGAGAGGGGAAGAGCAATGGGGATGTTGAAATCACCCATGATGAGAGTGGGGATGTCACAGGAGAGAAAATGTGGAAGCCAGGTGGCAAAGTGATTCAGGAACTGATGAGAAGGGCCGGGAGGATGATACACCTCTGCCACTCGCATGGAGAAGGGGACGTAGAGTCTGACAGCATGGACCTCAAAAGAAGGGAAGACAAGTGAGGGTACTTGAGGGATAACCTGAAAGGTACATTTAGGTGATAGGAGCAGACTAGCGCCTCCACCTGCTCTGTTGTTCGATCTAGGGGTATGAGAAAAGTGTAGTCCACCATATGACAGAGCAGCAGCAGCTGTGGTGTCTGACTGCTGGATCCAGGTTTCAGTAAGAGCTAGAAGGTTAAGAGAATTTGAAAGGAAGAAGTCATGGATGAAGAGAAGTTTATTACACACTGAGCGAGAATTCCAAAGGGCGCAATTAAATGAGACAGAAGGCATGCAGGGAATATTAATATAATTAGAGGGGTTTCTGAATGTAGCAGTTGGAAGGTTTGACTTGCTATAACATGGAGTTAAGGGTTTGGAGTGATATCTTCTGCGACTAGGAGAAGGAGGATTGAAAGAGTGAGCAGATGGTTAAGTGATTTGCGAGAGCTCTCGTGTGTTGGATGGTGGGACTGAATGGATTTGTGCTGTTTAGCAATGTGAAAAGAGCGTGAGTGCTATACATAGGAGAGGAAAGGACAGAGGGGCCGATATAGATGGAGTGTAAAGAGTTAATGCAAGAGGGGTGGATGTGAGTGAATTCAGCAGCCAGGAAATAAATGATACAAATGCATATGGTGAATATGTGTTGTAAAACAAATGTAGAGGGAATAGATTTAATTAGTTCTCTTACCTGTCTCCTTCCCTGTCTAACTGCCATGTTTAACTGCCACATATTTGATAAATGTACTTTGATTAAATGTACTTAAATGCTACCACTGCATAATAAAATGTGTTGCCATGCAGAGAAAAGCTATCTGCACATCAATACTAATGCCAGCCACTGGTCAATTAGAGGCTAGCAGCTTACCTCGGCATGCAGACATGGCGGCTTTTGACGTCACTGTCATACACATGTATGCCAATGTCAGCTGCTGGCCTCTGATTGGCCGGCAGCAGGCAATGATACTGCCATGTGGAGAGCTTTTCTCTGTATGGCAATATATTTAAAGAGAATGTGCATCCAAGGACGCACATTCAACTGAACTAAAGTGCTGATGTTGACCAGGACTTGATCATCATGGGGTCAACAGTGCCTGAAGGCCATGAAGCAGACTTGGGGGTGCATGCAGACTGCCGGCTGCATGTTTGAGACCCCAGCTCTACAGAATTCTTTTGTTTCATTTTACACTTTTAGTATTACAGTTAAGTAAAGAGGAGCAAACTGATTTGAAACAAAGCAAATATTCATGTTGAATTAATAAGAATTCAATGAACCCAGAAAATTTGAACTGGTCACTATGCGTAATTTCGAAATTCGCTCCTCACAAATTCATCAATACCGTAATACTTCAGCCTGCCCATTTTTTGAAGCAAAAGGTTAGAACAAATAATAGTAATCACTTTAGTGCTTATCTGCAGAGATGAGCAAACCTGTGTCTGAAAAGGAAAAATTATTCTTCATTTACTGTATAATTGGCCCATTGATTTGATACCAAACTCTTACCTCCCCAAGAGTAAAATATACGGTCTTTTGGGTCCAGAATGTCAAGCATGAAAGATTTTATAGCCAGTGTATAAAAGTGGTTCATCAGACCTTCTATTTCTCTAGTATTAACAGGATGTTTTTGTTGATAAAAAAGAAGGTGGTTTTAATCCTTTCATGACCGAAGCTTTTCAGTTTTGCGTTTTTGCTTTTTGCTACCCTTCTTCTCTGAGCCATAACTTTTTTATTTTTTTGACAATATGGCCATGTGAGAGCTTTTTTTTTGTGGGACAAGTTGTACTTTTGAACGACACCATTGGTTTTTCCGTGTCATGTGCTAGAAAATGTGAAAAAAATTCAAGTGCGGTAAAATTGCAAAAAAAGTGCATTCACACACTTGTTTTTTGTTTGGCTTTTTTGCTAGGTTAACTAAATGCTAAAACAGACCTGCCATTATGATTTTCCAGGTCATATCTCATATCCCATTCATACCTGCCAGTGTCTCAAGTCCTTCCCAAATCTATCTCTGTCCCTCCAGTCTGAACCATGCCTTAATGCCAGAAGTGTCAGCCGTGCCTGCCTGCATATCACCCGTGCCCACCAGTACTTGCCAGTCTACACAACAGCTATCTACAGTACTTGCCTGCACATGTCGTTACAGTGTCCTGTTCACCTGTGGGGTCAGCTGCTACTGCCAGACAACGCCCTGAAGTGGTACTTGGCGGCTACCTGCCACACAAGCCTGACCTCACCACTACAGGCTCCAGTGAACACCAAGGTCTCTGCTTAGTCATGTCTATTAATAGTTTTTCATATAGTGAGACACAAGTGGCTGAGATTATCTCACAGTTTAAAACTACAGGAGATTTTTTACAAATCTCCGGCAGTGAGTTTAAATCCCGGGATTTGGAGCGGGAATCTCGCCATTTAGTCAGTTTAGAGTTACATAGTATTACAATAGCAGAGTACATCAAAACCCAGAGGATCCCCCGTGGCCTTCGTGTCTCCCTGAGACCCACTTTATTCCAGGAGAATAGTGAATTTTGTCAAAAATTTTAACAAATCTTAAACAAGTGCTCTCTGGATTTGATGACATTAACTTTAGAAAATCTGAACCAGGAAATAAAGAGCTGTCAGGAGAAGGTCTCTACGGTCGAAACACAATTGAAGGACTCATTACCTAAAGAAGACTTTGAAGCCATCAAGACTCGCACCAAGGAGAGTCTAGATACATTCAGGAAGGAAACAGAGAAACGGAAAAGACAGAAATTCATCAGAGACACACAGGATTACTTACAAAAAAGAGTATACAGATGGCAGGGTTCTTCTTCTTCTTTTCGTCCAGGCTACCGCCGCTACAGAAACACGGAGGGTACTTCGGCTTCAAGTTCGGACAGCGAACGGATGGACTACAATCAATCTTTTTTAGGTTCCGGCAGAGGGAGACAACCAAGAAAAGGATGAGGCGGGGGGGCCAATGCTATAGAAATGCAACGGCAAGGGATGCATACGAGGTCCCAGGTAACAACAATTTAGTGATTAACATTTCCTCTAAGAGTTTTGATGTACATACTATGAATCTGCTACAAAAGGGACTTTCCTTTTGTCCCACGTATAAGTTCAATTTGTTTCAACTTGATGTGGACCTACAAAGGTTCTTTAGGAACTTGCATTTAAAGGCTTTTTTTGACACTATAGAACCACCTAGTCTACCAGTTTCACAACCAACTCCTATTAACTTAACTAAATTGGGTCTTCGGCTCCAGAGCAGTTTCATGCCACCCAAAAATAATCACCCGGTTGAAATGTATATTGCTCGTATCAATAGTGAGGTGTCTGTTTTCTCTAGAAAAATCTTGAAGGGTGAGTTTCATCTCCGAACTAATTTGAGTAAGGACGACCGCACAGCTCTGAAGTCTATAATGGACGATAAAGAGATAATAATTAAGCCAGCGGATAAGGGGGGAGCCACGGTGATCATGGATCGCTCCATGTATATAGAAGAAATACGCTCTCAGCTAGGAGCTCAAGATATCTATGAGATCTTACCCCATAATCCGTCAGGACAAATAAAGGAACGAATAATTGCCATTGTTGATAGGGCCCTGGGGTTACAGATCATAGATACTAGAATGAAAGAATACTTAATTAAGGAGGATCCCATGATCCCGGTACTATACACATTGCCTAAAATCCATAAGAGTTTGGATAGACCACCTGGTCGCCCGATTGTGGCTTCGACTAATTCAATTTTATCTCCCCTCTCTGTGGTTTTGGAGAAGATACTCACACCACTTATTAAGGAAACTCCCTCATTTCTACTAGACACGGGAGCTTTCTTGCATTTAATCCGGGGAATAGATCAATTACCCAGAGACACCATACTAGTGACCCTAGATGTAAATAGTCTCTATACGTCAATCAAACATTTAAAGGGTATAGGGGCTGTTAGAAGACTGTTGGAAGAATCTTCATTTGACTTTGATGTTATGACATTTATTCTTGAGATGTTAGAACTGGTTCTGACAAATAACTTTTTTATGTTTGAAGACACCTTTTACCTCCAGAAACAGGGAACGGCCATGGGGTCCAACATGGCGCCCCCATATGCCAATTGCTACATGGCTTTCTTCTAAAGAGATTATGTATACCCCAATGAACTATTCAAAACACACTGCTTATTGTGGCGTCGATACATAGACGACATCTTTTGCATTTGGAGGGGAACTCCTGATAGCCTGCATCTCTTTTTTGATGGATTGAATCAGGTTTGGCCAGAGTTGAAGTTCACTTTGAAGTACGACTTGAAGCGAATTAGTTTCCTAGACACCACTGTACTATTGGATGAAATGGGTAACCTTTCATCAGATCTATTTACAAAAGAAACTGATCGCAATAATCTTTTACTGTACCAAAGTTGCCATTCTAACGCAGTAAAACGATCAGTGCCCATTTCACAATTCGAACGGGTGAAGAGAATAGTGAGTGACCCTGAGACTCTATCATGTCGGTTGGACGAAATGGGGAATAAATTTTTAGAAAGAGGGTACCCACGGAGACTTGTCAATCGATCCCGGAACCATATTGTCAATCAGATTAGAAGCACTAATACACCAAGAATCCCTTTCGTCCACACGTTCCACCCTTTCATGTACCTCTTACACAAAAAGATACGCAAGCATTGGCACATATTACGAGATAGCCTTCCTAATGTCATTGAATTCCAGGCTCCCTTCTTACCTTGTTTTAGAAGGGCGAGCAACATCAGAAATAAAATTGTGCGAGCAGATATAGGCTCCAATGTTAGAATGCCAATACAACAATCTCTCAGTACCCAGAAAAAGGGTACATACCCTTGTCTCCAATGTGCACAATGCACTAACGTATTAAAAGGCCCTAG
>VIAB01042374.1:10501-20948 GCA_009801035.1 Oophaga pumilio
TCTACACCATTTAGTATAAGCCTCTGAATTTCTTCTTAAATACTTAAAAGACCACCTACTTTATATTTATTTTCAGCATTGCGCTCTATAGTATAGGTTTCAAGGGAATAGCAATGTGTTCTGTCTATTTTATTTGACATTTACTTTATAATCCTTGAAGTACAAAGCAACAGACCCTTATCATAATTGAACAACAATTATAAAGAAGAGAAATTCAACACACCTATATATTTATTTGAGTCTATTTTTGACCCACAAAGTATACAATTTGAAATATTCATCCATAGAATTGGTTTTAAATACCAAAGTTCAGAAAATTTGAATAGACTTTAACATCTGAAGTAACTACCAATACAATACATAAATAGCCATAAAACTATGCAATTAAGAAATATATTATCAAAATATCCCTCTTTGTTATTATTATAAGTTGAAGAAGTAGTAGTAGTGTCACGGTGTAAAGGGAGTTGTGGACCCACTGCGCTGTGGTCCTGGGAGAGCCTGGAGGGGCATGACTATGTGAGGACATGACTTCACTAGAGTCCCGGATAGTGGGGTTAGTCTTGGCTCCCATTGGACACCAGGTGCTGCACAAGCACAGACCACAGACGCATGGAAGCTGCTCCCCAAGGGACAGGTAGTTGCAACGGCCCGGTAGGAAAGCACAGCTGACACAGGCAGGCAAGACAGGAAGACAGGAAACACACATGCTGGTGGGTATGGCTGGTATACAGATAGGCACTGGCAGGTGCAGACTGGTACGGCTGGTATACTGAGAAGCACTGGCAGATGCGGCTGATCAATCTGGTATACAGATAAGCATTGGCTGGTGTGGGCTGGTCCAGCTGGTATACATATAAACATTGGCAGGTGTGGGCTACTTCGGCTGGTATATAGATAAGCAGTAGTAGGTGCGGGCTGGTCCAGCTAGTCTACAGATAAGCACTGTAAGGTGTGGGCTAGAATACAGGGAGACAAGGCAAATACAGGCAGATAGGTACTGGACAGGTAGACTGACTGGTGGGTATGGGGAACCTGGCAACAAGCAAGAGTGCAGATGACTAACTTCACAAATTGCCTTTGCGATTTGGTGGAGGTGCCTTAAATAATAAGTGTCTGCCAGCCATTGGCACTTTAGGATGGCACATGGCCCCTTTAAAAAGGAGTAAGTGCGTGTGCTCGTACCCTAAGCACAGTACCTGGGGATCTGTGCAGACCTCAGACAGCAGCCGGAAAAAAGGAGGAGAAAGTGTGGGAAGGGGACCGTCGCGGTGAGTGAGCCGGAGTCGCTTCCGGAGAAGGAGAGAAGCATGCAGGGACACATGCTGCACATGGTTCCACCCCTCAGATAACTGGGATGCAGTTACTGAAAGCTTAGCAGTCCAATCTGGTACAGGGGTGTGTTGAAGCTATCAGTACTTTGATTGACAGCTCAGTAGTCCAGTCTGGTGCCTGGGCAAGCTGAGCTTTTAGTGTGTTGAATGACAGCTCAGCTATTCAACCTGAGACTGGGAAGTGCTGGCTATCTCTGGTGTTCATTGTTGCAAGTGATTGCCAGGCTACTCAACTAGGCTGTTTCTCCCAGACCTCTGCCAGACATCCATTCAGCTACTGTATGGTTTGTCTCTCTGTGCCTTGCATTCTATTTGATCTTTTGTTGCCTGACCTTGGACCTTGTTCTGACCATGCTTGCTTAAAACCTTCTGCTCTGATCCGCCTGTTATTCTGACCTAGGAATGTTACCCAATTACACCTTTGGCTCTTGCTTCAGTTTATCACATACCTTTTTGGCTTCTGACCTCTGACTCCTTGATTATCCCATGTCATGACTTGGCCATGAAAAGTGACTCAGCGTTACATTACGTCTGGCCAATATGTTTTTATTTTCACCAATATGGAGTCTGTTCACACATTGTGACCAGGTGGCAAATTTGATGCAGATGACTCAGGATCTGCCTAAAGAATGCCAGAGTCTGGAGTCTTCACAATGTCATTTGGATGGTTAGAAAATTAATTTGATGAATACCTCTTGTTGCCTTCCACTGCCGGTAGTGGCTGTGACATCAGTACCCTCTTATGTACAGTTGATCTCTCCTGATCCTGAACCTTTAATGGCCCTCCCTGATAAATTTTTGAGAGAGAAAAAACAATTTAGGGTATTTAGGGAGAGCTGTAGGTTATTTTTTTTATCCTGCGCCTTCAGTTGTCAGATGATGCGTTGAAAAGGGTGGGAGTAATTATGTCCCTGATGACAGGGGGTCCTCAGACCAGGGTATTTTACTTGTCCCATCAAGCCCCAGAACGTTTTTCTGTTGACGCTTTTTTTGAAAGTTTAGGTCTGAAATATGACAAACCAGACAGGATCCAGGTTGCTGAGGCTAAGATCATGAACCTGGCACAAAGGGGTCGCACAGCTAAGAACTACTGTACTGAGTTCCGGCAGTGGTCCACTGAAGTTCTATAGAACAATGCAGCCCTCAGGTGCCAGTTCCACAAAGGCCTTTCTCTTAAGTCTTAAAGATGCTCTGGTCCTTCATGATGCCAATTGTTTTCTGGTGGAGGCAATGACCCAGGCCATATGAATGGACCGTAGAATCCGTGAGATACAACAGGGTGCCCGTTATACTTCCCAGGTGCAGGTTCATTTACTGGAGGTGGAGTTATTTGAGGTTAGAGTTGCCAGTCTTTTTGTTGTGGATAAAAGACATAGACAAGATCTTGGACTCTGTCTGTACTGTGGTCTCTCTGGACATTTTCTCAAGACTGGTTCTGAAGTTAGGGTTAGGAACAGTTAGTTTAGAAAGACCCATTCAAATCTTCACCCTTGACAAGACACCGTTAGCCTGGAATTTGGTTACGTGATAACGGTGGCTTTCACACTATAAGTGGGAGGACTCCGCTCTGAATCCATCTCCTGTTTTGATTTTGATAATTTACCTGCTGGGTTGGTACTGGTGCTTCCATGGTTGCTGATTCAAGAAGGAAATTGTTAACTGGAGCCCTAATTGTTGCAAGAAATATCCAAAAAATGTACAAATATGCTCTGCTAGTCTGAACGGTCTGCCAGGATACCTGAAGGACTTTGGAGATGTGCTCTCAGGAAAAGAAGCGTAGATACCACCTCCCCATCCTCCTTCTGATTGTGCTATTGATCTTATTCCTAATGTTAAATTGCTCGCCTTTACAATTTGTCTAGGCCTGAATGGACCGCCTTGAAAAAATATGTTAACAAAAGTTTACAGAAGGGTCATGTCCGTCCTTCCTCTTCCCCTGTAGCTGCTGGATTTTTCTTTGTAAAAAAAAAGATGGGGGGGGGCCTCTGTCCTTGCCTCAATTTCCGAGATCTAAACAAAATCACAGTTAAAAAATACTTCCACTTCCACTCATCCCTGACCTATATAATCAACTTCTGGGGGCCAGGGTGTTTTCTAAACGTGATCTTAGAGTGGCTTACAGTTTGATTCGCGTCCATAAGGGTGATGAGTGGAAAATAACATTTTTAACGTCTTAGGGTCTATTTGATAATCTTATCATGTTGTTTGGGTCATCCAATACACCTGCTGTATTTCAAAATTTTATGAATGATAGATACTCTGATTGCATTGGAAGATATGTTGTGAATCACCTGGAATAAAATTCAAATTTTTTCCTGATTTAGACCTCACCAGGAACATGTCCATGTTGTGTTACAAAGGTTGAGGGAAAACACTTTATTTGCTAAATTAGAGAAATGTGCTTTCTTTCTGTTCAGGAAATTTCATTCTTGGGATTTTATCAGCAGGAGGGTTTACGATGGGCCCTGGGAAAGTGCCCGATATAATTGATTGGGTTCAACCTCTTCATCTTAAGGCTTTCCATCATTTTCTGGGATTTGCCAACTATTATAGGAAATCTCAAGGTTTGGCTACTGGATGCTATCAGGGCTTTTGAAAAATTATGAGTGTTTCATGTCTGCTCTCATTCTGATCCAACCTCATCTCCAAGAACCCATCATTTTGGTGGTGGATGCTTCGGAGATCGGAATAGGGGTAGTTTTATCTCAGGTGCCCAAAAATCTGACTAACCTGATTCCATGTGATTTTTTTTCTAAGAAATGTTTGTCTGCAGAAACACGGTACACGGTACTAAGATATACATCTTTCCTGTCTGCAGAAAGAAATTATGATATTGGGAATTGTGAATTACTTGCTGTCAAATTGGTCTTTGAGGAATAGAGGTATTTTTTGGGAGGGGCAGTTCATCCAGTTGCTGTGGTCCCTGATCACAAGAATCTAGCTTACATTGAATCAGCTAAAAGGTTAACTCCTGGACAGAACACATGGTCCTTGTTTTTCTCTAGGTTTAATTTTTCGATTATGTTTAGGCCAGGGTGTAAGAATGTGAAAGCTGATGCATTATCTCGCAGATTTGGTTTCTCCTCCAGAACACCCATCCTCCATTATTCCTCAAGGTATTGTGGTTTCCATGGTAAACTCGGAATTGGAAGAGGAGATCCGTAAAGTCTAGATGTTGGCTCCTTCTGCTACTCCAGGGTCCAAATTATTTGTGCCTGTGTATCTAAGATTGCAGGTGTTACAGGAATTTCATTATTCTGTCTTAAGTGGTCATTCTGGGGTTACTACTACATGGAAAGCCGTTGCTAGACTTTTTGGGTGGCCGTCCGTGGATAGACATATTAAAGATTTTGTATCCATTTGTGAAGTCTGTGCAAGAGCTAAAGTCAGTCATAGCCGGCAGGCCAGGGAATTGGCTCCATTGCCAATTCCAGAAAGACCATGGACTCATCCATGGATTTCATTACAGATTTGCCTCTGTCTGGAGGAAAAACTGCTGTCTGGGTGGTAGTTAACCAATTCAGCAAATAAACTCACTTTGTTCCTTTGTCAGGACTACCTAATGAAGAGACAATCTCTAGATTGTTTATTTCTCATATTGTAAGGTTACATGGGATCCCTCTTAACATGGTGTCTGATAGGGGAGTACAATTTGCTTCTTAATTCTGGAGAGCTTTTTGTAGTAATCTTGGGATTGACTTGTCATTTTCATCTGCTTACGACCCTGAAACCTTTATCAATGGTCAAACTGAGACAAATCAAATTTTGGAACAAATTTTAAGGTGCTTTATGGTGGCTTGGCAGGAGGACTGGTCTTTGTGTTTACCTCTAGATGAGTTTGCTTTTAACAGTTGAGTAAATCAGTCTAATGGATCCTCAATGTTTTTCTGGAATTATGGTTTTCACCCCCATTTTGGTGAATTGGTGATTTTTTTACTATTAGTTCTGAATGTCCTGGGATGGAGGTCGCTGTACAGAGACTTGGGGATGTATGGAGGGAGCTTCAAAAGAATATTGGAACTGCTCAGATTCCCCAAAAACGGAAGGACGATACAAGATGTTCAATGGGTCCTGTGTTTAAGATTGGGGATAATGTTTGATTGTCATCTAGGAACATTAAACTTAAAGTGCCATCAGCGAAGTTGGGTCCAAAGTTTATTAGTCCATATGAGATCCTGGAGGTGGTCAATCCAGTGGCATTCAGATTAAAGCTTCCTCCATCTCTTTGCATTCCTAATATGTTCCATAAAGAGTTTGTCTCTGCGACATTTTCTCCCTCATCCCCATCTCCGACGATTTCAGTCAACAGTGGCTTGGAGTATGAGGTTCAGAGGGGGTGGATTCTCATAGGGTCCAAAATTCCCTCCAAAACCTCATCCACTAGAGGGGATATGGACCAGAGGAGAGATCCTGGGTCCCATCTCGAGATGTTAAAGCCATGCGGTTAGTCAGAGCCTTCCATTTAAAATTTCCTGGGAAGCCCAGGTGGCCCCCCTAGAAAAGGGGGTTACTGTCATGATTTCACCCCTCTGTGTGTCTGAGATGCAGTTACTGACAGCTCAGCCATCCAATCTTGTACAGGGGCATGCAGAAACTGTCTGTACTTTGATTGACAGGTCAGTCGTCCAGTCTGGTGCAGGGGCATGCTGACCTGTCGATGAATATTGCAGTAGAATTACCTATTTTATCCAATTCTTTACCAACAATAAACTTAGACTAGATTGTCTGAATATGTGCCAACTTACTGTAGTTGGCCTCATCTCTTAGTCAAGTTTTATTTCTAAAGTGGCGACATATTTTGCAGCACAATTCTGAGGCGTCAGGTACAAAAAAAGACAATACAGATTAACACAAAATTCAGCAAATACCAAAAGCGTTTTACAAGCTCTGTGGAAATAGGGGTAACACAAAATGTAAAAAAGTGCTTGTACTGTATGGTCCAGCCTTCAATATGAAAAATAGGTGTATTCAAATAACGTTGCAAGAACAGGTGACCAGCCAGTATCTGTACAAAGACAGGTACACAGTGCTGCTGAGTGCATGGAGATATATAAATTAAACCACAACCATGGGTGACAAAATTCAGCATGGTCCCAATGTTGGAACAGGGCAACTCCCTACATTATTAGACTATGAAAACAAAACAAGAGCATCATGCCCAAAATAAAACTGACAAAAAAGTAGATAAAATATAAATTTTATTCAGACACTAAAAAATATACAAAGTATCAAACAATATATAGACGAGACAATGAATTGGTGAGGTAACAAGAAAAAGCACCTGGAGCACATTATAGCACACTTCTAAGCTGCACATTGCAAACACAGGGTCCATATGGGGATAATGGAACATAAACTGACGCAATGGTGCAAATGAACCCTAGATTCTCTCCAGGAGAGACCACCAAAAAGGGGGAGGTACAGTACAGAAAAGAGTATATATGCAATGAGTGCACAACAACAGTATAACCAACCCTATAGGATGTCCCTGAAAGGAATCTAAAAATAATTATCAGGACCCAATTCACAGAATCCCACACAGGATCCAACTGAAGAGTGGCAAGGAGCTATAAATATTTATGCACTATATTAGTGCCTCCCATAAAGTGCCGTGGATAGTGCAGGAAGAAGTGCGATAGTGCTTACCCATCAGGGATAATGTGAGACGCCAGGCGCAAGCCCCGACGCACGTTTCGCTCGTCAGGCTTCTTTGGGGGGCGGTGTGGAATAGCGTGCTAGTGATAATTAAATAGCACCATGCTCAGGTGTAACAGGTTACATGTAATACAGCGGCGCATGTGGATGCCGACGTTGGAGCGGTGACCGCGCCACATCCGGCACTCCGATGACGGTGTGGGTCAAGAAAAACACTTTCTGTGACATCAGGGACCCCACCGACATCTTGAGGAGGTCTTCTGTGGAACGGGCCGCAACAGCTGCATGCGCATGCGCACCCATACATGCACCATTTTTGTTACTGGCAAATAGAAGGGAAGAACATTCTATATGTCATTACCGATAATCTAAGATAGAAAATACACAAATGGAGCAAACGCTGGTTGCCGTGAAGAATATTGGAGGGACAGACACAAATATGATATAATAGTAAGAACATATTGTAATTTTCAAAAAATGGAAAAAAGTAAAAGGGGAGGAGTTAGGACCTCAAAGTCATATACCCAAATAAAGAATAGTCACGTTTGTGCATTGCTAGTTCACAATCCCATAAGGATTGCGAAACATATGATAGTCATCACAGCACTGCTCTAAAAATCGGAATGAGCGCAAACATGGCCGTCAAGAAATATAATGTCACAACAAATATATGACAATGATTTAAAAGCAACCTAACACTTGCATCATTGCATATAGTAATACTAGGTGGACCAACAAATACCCAACCAATTTGTCTGACACATAAATTGAATACAAAGATATAATATATAAATATGTCTCGTCCAAACGCCAACATCTCCTAGAAGTAAATTAATCCACCGAGTCCATCCGTTCAGGCTCCATTGGATAGATATCATGTAGTTTCCCATGTCGATCATCTAGTCATGAGCGTGTAGATCAATCAATAGATAAAGAGAATATTAAACTGTAAATAATAAGCATAACGAAAAAATTAAAAATAGCACACACTTAAAATCAAAAAGAAACAGAAAAATCCAGAATTGCCCTATAGAAAGCATGCAAAGGAGAGTTTCTCATTTAGTCCCCTAGGTGACATTGTGTTTAAGGCCACAATCCATCGGAGTGCCAGATGTGGCTCGGTCACCGCTCCAACGTCAGCATCCACATGCGCCGCTGTATTACATGTAACCTGTTACACCTGAGCGTGGTGCTATTTAATTATCACTAGCACGTTATTCCACACCGCCCTCCGAAGAAGCCTGACGAGCGAAACGTGCGTCGGGGCTTGCGCCTGGTGTCTCACATTATCCCTGATGGGTAAGCAGCACTATTGCACTTCTTCCTGCACTATCCACGGCACTTTATGGGAGGCACTAATATAGTGCATAAATATTTATAGCTCCTTGCCACTCTTCAGTTGGATCCTGTGTGGGATTCTGTGAATTAGGTCCTGATAATCATTTTGAGATTCCTTTCAGGGACATTCTATAGGGTTGGTTATACTGTTGTTGTGCACTCATTGCATATATACTCTTTTCTGTACTGTACCTCCCCCTTTTTGGTGGTCTCTCCTGGAGAGAATCCAGGGCTCATTTGCACCATTTCGTCAGTTTATGTTCCATTATCCCCATATGGACCCTGTTTTTTATCTACTTTTTTGTCAGTTCTATTTTGGGCATGATGCTCTTGTTTTGTTTTCATAGTCTGAGTGCATGGAGGATGAGGAACCAGATGTTAGGAGGGACCAAATTCTGAAGAAAATGTAGTAAGGGAAACAGAGAATAGAGATATTAGTGAGGTGGGGTAATAGGTCACTTTAAAGAAACGTGTTTAGAGCACACAAACTGCGTATACTGGAATTGAAATTAACTGGATTGTTAGGGTTAGTCCAATCCAAACAATTGGTGCAGCATGAGCAAAGTCTTGGAGACCTGAGTGTGAACTTCTGATAATTAAGGATGTCAGTCTTAGGTCAATAGAGGAATGGAGAGCATGGGTAGGGTGGAAGTCAGAGATGAAGGAGGAGACATAGGGACTTAGTGTGGAGTAGAACTGTGGTGCGTGGAATATTTTTGACCACATTCTTTACCTGACAAACCATGTTCCTTTCAGGTAGACCACTCCCCTTGTTGAGTGAGTCTGACAAACTGTATTTTTTGTGTAATGACATACCCGCTTGAAGGCTAAGTAGTACATCTTTAGTATATTACAAGTTTTATGCAGTTAGCAACCTGCTCATAGTTTAGAACTTTTCTCATTGGAAGTGTTTCTTCCAGGAATATATGTTGGATGTGATATCTTTACTTTACTTTTATGAACTAGCACAGATTAATTTCTGTATTATTTCCTAATCTAACATACCAAGTGGAATATTTTCTCCACTGTAATAACACTTTTACACTTAAACGGAACTTGTCACAGCCCCAGGGCCTTTTTAAGTAAAAGAGCCACCTTCAGCAGCACTAAGGCTGCATTCTATGAAGTTGTCTCTTAGGTTTCTTATCCCTAGGAACGTTGAAATACAGACTTTTATAATTTGCCCGCCAAACCTCTATTGTGTCCTGGAGGTATGTCTTCGCCTCAGAGCCGTCAATCATCTCCCTCTTGCGTCTGTGCGCCGCCTCCTGTGTTCCAGTTACATGCCCGGCGCCTGCGCTCTTGCCAACATTTCTCGGGCATGCGCCGTCCGTGCTGACCGGGAACTTACATCAGGTGATGATGTAATGTCATCGCGCCTGCTTGGAGCGGAGGCCACAAATCCCGCCCTGCAGTGTGTTATGATGTATTCTCACTGCGGGGCTGGGAATCTGGCGCCTGCGCAGTGAGGATCTCTGCACCTGTCCCCCATCTCCCTCTCCCTCTTTCCTCCAACTCTTTCCTCACTGCGCAGGCACCAGATTCACATCCTCGCAGAGTGAACACATCATACAGGTGAGGATCAAGGTACAAATTTAGCACCAGGTCCATCGGACTCTCGTTATGCCACTGGCTGCAAGAAGAATATAATTTCACTTTTTCTCATTAGCCTCTGCTCCAATAAGGCAGTCAGGCAAGATTTAATGATATTTATCTGCAGATTACAGCTATTTATGCAGGTAAATAGCACTTCTAGAGGTGATAGTTTTTCTTGAACATGTTTAGTTTTCGATAAACGAATAAATGGTGTAGTGAGCTGTGATTGTAAATGCTCCCTTCATTGCCCCAATGACCGAAAGCAAGCTGCTACAGAGAGAATAAAGCTTCATTTTAAATAATAAAGCGAAAAAAGCTTCATTCATTTGCAAGACAGCAAACACAGGCTCTGATGAGCAGTGAGATTATTGCTGCCGGTCAGAGAGCTGTGGTTACCACGCTGAAAGATGACAGCATGAGCCAGCAGCTGTGGTTCGGCGGACAAGGAAGATGACCAAAAACACAGGCTCAGTAGTTTGAACCCACAAGTAGAGTTGAGCGATACTTTCCGATACCAATAAGTA